>CAXAKX010000603.1:0-28398 GCA_963969525.1 Ontholestes murinus | reverse complement strand
TAATAAGCTAATATATTACGGACTAATAAAGGGAGGTCAAATTATTTCATGTATTACTTTATGAGTCGGTCGTTTAACCGCCAAAGATGAAACTAAGTTCAGGCAACTTAATGCCCAGATTTATATGATTACTGCATTAAATCCCCTGGCCTGGTTACCGCCAAAGTTTAGTTCGCGGTGAATCGCATAAAATATGGCTCAATAAACGGAAAATTTGATTTCAGTTTGCAACAAAATGTTCGGTATTGATTTAGACTTTGTACGGATTAAGTAATATGATTAAATTCCAGGCATAACGTTTAATATTTATTTTTAGAATTTAAATATTTATAAATACCGTAGGACGAACAAAAATAAATATTGATGTTATGTGTGCAGTAATACAGGGTCTATTATGAAAGTAATGCACATGATGTTATTGTGAAGTGACTATCCATCGCAGACAAATATGATGAACAGTCTGCCATTCCAATGCAGACGATTTGTAGTTTGCTTCGAGCAATCTGAGTGGAATGACGTGCCTCTGCGTGAATGGTGTTTTTCGACTTTGTAACATGACGCGATGAAGCGTTAGTTTGAACAGCGATACGCAATTAAGTTGTGTGCTGCTTTGAAAGAACCAAATCGATATATTTCAAATGTTTCCAGAGGCCTTCAAGGATGACATTTCAAGGTCACAGTCCGAAAGTTGACACATGGCGTTCTGGATGTCCAAGTAAGCGAAATTTTGCGTTCCATTCGTCCAACAAATCGTAGACATCCTGAACATGTCCACATTTGCGATACATGGGATAGTGTTGATGGAAGACCTGAAAGAACTTCTAGTTTCGCGCTGTCAAGAATTGTTGGATTTGATTAAAATTAGTCGGTCTTTTTTAACTCTGTAGTTACTGGAGACAAATCTTGAATGGTATGACACAGAGTGGAAAAGGCAGATGAGCAAGAGGCACATAAAAACATCCCTCCGCCCCAAGAAAACGTGAATGAGCCAGTCTCGTATCAAAAACCATGCTCATTATCTTTTTTGACTTCTGTGGAATGATCCATTTTGAGTTTATGCCACCGGGAGAAACTGTTAACTTAGTCTTTACTTTAAGTTGTTCAATAGATTAAAACGCAGATTCGCCCGAGCGAGGACTGACAGAAAGCTGAATGGAAAGCATTTGGAGTCCATGGAAAACATTTCAAAAGCATGTTACAACGTTTCTAAGAGATATTCCCGTCGAGAAGTTTCATGGTGCTTTCCAGGTATGGCAGAAACGTCTCTGCAAGTGTATTGAAGCTTAAGGTTTTTAACAGATTGATATACAGGGTCGCGTGAGTGAGGACTGAGAGAAATCTAAATGGTAAACATTTGGAGTCGATGGGAAACATTCCAAAAGCATGTTACAACGTTTTTAAAAGACATTCCCGTCGAGAATTTTCAGGGTGCTTTCCAGGCACGACAGAAACGTTTCCGCAAGTGTATTCATGCTGGAGGAGAGTATTTTGATTCAAAGCATTTGTATGGCGTGGTAATCCTACTCATTGGAAAATACGACGGTGTTCTATCTAGCTTAATTCAGAGCGCTCTCGAAATCATAGAGGAATGGTGCGAAAAAACGTCGCTCTCGGTTAACCCCAAGAGAAGACAGAATTAGTACTGTTCGCAAGAAAAATAAAGATCAACATACATAGACTTCCTTAACTGTTTAACAACCAGCTGTGCCTGGCAAATGAGTTGATATATCTTGGTATAATACTGGACCCCAAGCTCAACTGGAAAAACCTCTTAAAACACAAGCTTCAAAAAGCCTGTATCATCTTCTGGTAGTGCAGGAATGGGCTAGGATCAACCTGAAGTTTGACACCAAACGCAGTGGCTCTAAACTACAATTGTCACAGCTCTAGTATATGGAACGTTAACCTGGCGGCTGAGAATAAACCAATCGGTAACCAGGAAGAAGCTAAACTATCCAAAACGATTGACTATGACGGGTACAATGCAAACAATACCCACGGTTGCAATTGAAACTCTACTGAATCTGACACTTCTTTACATATATGTATAGGAAGTGATAGTAAACACGGCCGCAAGACTAAAGGTAAATGGCACATGGAGCCCGACAGCAAACAATGTGAGATACGGAAGAATACTGAGAGAGGCGGGAACAATCTTGCCTGAACTCAATAACTCTCTACCTGTTTAAGCGGCAATACGAAATAGAAAAATCAGATTGACGATAAATTAGTCTCTATTTATACCGACGGGGAGAGTTCACGAGAGGCTAACACACCTCACTAAGCCTATAACCTATATACCGACGGGGCTAAGAAACATGAATGCACCTGGGAAGGCATTTACTGCCAAAAACTTGACTTGAGACTCAGCATCCCCTTGTGAAAATGGGTCGATTATCCAAACAGAATTTTTCTAGGTACTCGAAGGTACTCGAAAACTACTGGAACTAGCAGTCTCGAACAAATATATTTTCTTTCTCACTGACAGCAAATTAAGCATACCTGCGCTATCAAGACCAAAGATGGCTAGAAGTATAATACTAAAGTGCAAACAAGCTCTAGAAGAACATCCCGTAACCAATAAATTTAAAATATCTTTGATTAAGAGAAATTCAAACAATAAATGGAATGAATAGGCAGAAAGGCTAGCCAAAAGGGCTGCCCTGGAAAGAGTCTCTGTCACTGGCATCACTTACTATCTCCTAAATATTGAAAGGAAACTCTTTTAATAAACACAAAAAGAAATGGCTACAAACTAACAAGTTTATAGTCGCCAAAAAATTCAACCATTTACCAACACCTAAGGTGAGCAGGAAATACATTGAACTACCAAGAAACAGTTTGCGGCTGCTAATCGATTTCCCTACTGGGCACTACAAACTAAACAAGCACCTCCATAATATTGAGTAGCAAAAGATCCCTTATGTTGGAAATGCGAGCAACAAGAGGAGACCCTAAGAAACATCATGTGCGAGTCTCCCAAACATCTAAAATGGTCTGTATTCAGCCAGATTGGTCAAACTATTCGACTTCTCAAGAAGTTTAGTTTGGCTTGAGGAGTAGGATTCAGGAGATGGTACTATGGACCAACGAATGGTCTAATTGCTGCGTCCATCTGGTTGCCCTCCACAAACCATCATCAACATTGACGGACGTGGCCAGACTAATATATACTGACTTCTCGAGAGGGTTTGATGCACCAAATCAGAATACATAGGTGAATCAACTAAGTTCTTTTAGTATTACCAGAACGTTTTAAAATATTATTTTTTCATATCTTGATCTAAGAACTAACTATATTTCCTGCAATAGCTTTAAGTCGTAAATATTCGTCTTTAGCTTACACGTACGCTTATGCTCTAATTTAGGGATACTCCCATTTCTTATGTTCATAAATGATGTTATCACTGTAATTTTATGACTAATATTAGCCTATGCTTATAATTAATTTGATTATTAGGTGTAATCAAGCTGTTGTTATTAAAAATAATTTGAATTTACTTGCACATTGGTGTGACAAAAATAATTTATCTCCTAATGGTAATAAATGCTATTGAAGAAAGTTATACTGGCTAGAAGCGATTATCTACGAATATAATATTAACTGCGCCCCGCTCATAAGATGCGAAATAAAGAATGTTGGAGTTGTTTTCGATCGACATCTGACCTTTGTAGCCTTGTAAATGCTACCACGTCTTTAGCTCTAAAGTTCATGAGTTTTGTTATGCGTGCGGCAAAATATTTTATCAATATTGATTTATTATAGTAATATATTTTGTACTCCTACGCAAAAATGAAATATACTGTGGAAAATAAGCGTATATAATACGACCTGCAATACCAATAATTATTTGAATAACATATTTATTAATTATTTGTTTACTTTACATAATGAATACCAGTATATTTATATTTTTTAAACCTTTAAGCTTGGTTATGTTAATTATTTTATTTATATGCTTGTACTAAACTTGTATTAAAATTACTTAATTAATAATAAACCAAATATTAATTTTATATAGTTCATAAATTTAGAATACACTTGATTATTATTTGTTTTATCGTAATCTTGACCTATCGCAATAAAAATACAATGGTTTACCGTACTCCCGACCTACTTTAACCCTTAACTGCATGCGTTTTGAAATTTTTATTAATATTTTTTTAGTTTTAAATTTAATTCTAAATTCTTCTAAAGGAAATTCTATAGTCATTTTAAACAACGAAGAATATATTAATAAAATTAAAGATTTTGTAAACAATTCTAATATCACAGAAATTGAAAAAGATCCGACTAACCATTTATTAAAAAAATTAAAATCAATAGTACAGGATAGCTCACTTTTTCCAGAGAATCAAAAACGATATTTATTCCCTATGAATCCTAGAACTCCTATGTTATACGGTTTCATTAAAATCCACAAACCTGATAGTCCCATCCGCCCTGTTGTGTCATACGTAAATTCCCCTATTAGAAAATTAGCAGTAGAACTTATTTCCATTTTTAAATCCATTACCAATTTTAAAGATCACTATCCTATTAAAAATTCTGTAGAATTAACTAATAATTTAAAAAACGTAACCATTCCTAACAGTTGTAAGTTAGTATCCTTCGATGTGTCGAATATGTTTGCTAAAATACATCCGAACGAGTGCCTCCAAATAATAATTGACGAATTAGATTCTAATAATGTCAACCCCGTTATCAAAGCAGATTTTATCAACTTGATAGATGTAATACTTAAACATAATTATTTTTCTTTTGATAGTAAAATGTATGTACAAAAAGAAGGTCTGGCAATGGGTTCACCACTGAGCCCACTGCTAGCAGAAATTTTTATGAATAACCTCACCAATAAGATATTAAAGTCACCCCACAAAACACATAAAATAGTGGTATAGATACGTAGACGATATTTTAGCATGCATCGAAGGTACTGACAGACAAATTAATCAATTTCTAACATTCCTTAACTCTCTCCACCCAACAATTAAGTTCACAATAGAAACAGAATCCAATAACAAAATTAATTATTTAGATTTAACCCTAACTAAAACCAATAACAAACTAACATTTGATATATATCGTAAACCCACCTTTACAGATACCATTATTTCCAACAAATCCCGTCACCCATTTAAACACAAAATAGCAAGTTTTTACTCAATGATAACCCGAGCATACAATATTCCCCTTAACCCAGAATCCTTAAAAATAGAAATAAATAAAATAAAAACAATTGCTATTAATAATGGTTATTCGGAGTCATTAATTAATAAATTAATAAATAAATTTAAATTAAAAAGAATGAGTAAATACTTATATCCAATCAATCCTATAGAGAACAAGAATTCCTATAAAACTTTAACGTTTTTCGGTACAGTAAGTTCAAAAATTAAAAATGTTTTTAAAAAACGAGACATTAACATAGTTTTTAAATCAAGTAATAAGTTACGTAATTTAATTTTCAACGCTAAATCGAAATTAGACATTATGTACAAATCAGGAGTCTATAGTTTGCATGCCCAGATTGTAAAGGAGTGTACATCGGGCAATCTGGTCGTAATTTTCACATACGTTTAAAAGAACATGAACGATCATTTAAATTAAAACAAAATAATTAAACGTTTGCAAATCATTTGTTAGAAACAGGCCATAAATTTGACAGAGATGTACTTTCGGTAATCCATCTCGCCGAAAAAGGCAAACAGATGGATTTACTGGAAGCTCTACAATTACACAAAACAAAAATTAATCCGGGAATTCCCGTCATTAACGACCAGGTTGACCTGTTGTACACCCCTCTATTTGAAGCCTTTTAGTATATATACCTGCATTTTTCTTAATTTAAGTACAGTTTGATAATGATTACCTTGTAATTGAAACTAGTCACGAGAAAATAAAATATAAGTGGTATAAAAAAGTTAAGTGTTTTCTTTATTAAAAAATTGAAAATGTACCACGAAGTAAACGCCTCCAAAATTCAAGAATTAATTCTAAATATCCACAAATATATTTAAAAAATATTATTACACTACATATAGAAAAAATGAATAATTTGTGTGTGTTGTATATTTTCAACATCATGCAGTGAGGTACCTTTCAATTCTTGCACTAAAAGTTAAATTTATGACTGAATGTTTAATTTTCTTAAATTTAGTTATATTTTTAAATTACAAAAATTTGTGTGTATCTAGTGCAGTTCAACATTTTGCAATTGGTTCTCTTCTTCTCCACTTTTGGTCAATGATCTCTTTTGTCAAGTCAACTCTTCTTTTTCACTTTCTGCTCTAGTTTCTTCAGTGCTAATGATGTTCCCATTTTACTCAATATTTCCCTTAACTGAATTCGAAATAGCACCACAGGATAGACATAAAAAGCGTTACAGAACTCCAACATTATGCACTTAAAGATTGATAAAATACACTAGTTGAAGGAATTAAATTAGTAAGGAAAGATAAGCTATTTTTTATTTTTAGAAATGATAATACGTTTGATTAATATTGTTTGTTATTGTTGGTTTTAATATATCTATTGTTTTACCTTATTTTCAAACCAAATACATGATAAATTTAAATATTTTTGAACTACTTGGACCCCCATTTTGGATTCAAATTTAGTTTAGTAATATATTTACTTTTCAATCCAATTAAGTTTTGGGTATTAAGAAAAGTCAGCCTGCCAAACATTTGACTTGTTATTATTTGTATCAGGTGGTACTAAAAACAACCAAGGAAATTCATTGATGAATTAAATAAACCAGTTATTTCTATAATGCTGTTCTAAAGCTCCTGAAAGAGAAATTTATATATTTATTGTTCACTGCAATTTCGTTTTGAGTATCAATATAGTCCAGTCTCTCAAACACTCAATCTTCTGCTACTTCAAACAATCAAAGAAGTGCATTAATTAATTAGACCAACCAGTTATTTCTGAAAGAATTTTCTAGGACTTAAAATTATTAAAAATATCAAATATGTTCTTTGAAGAAAAAGTCTATCTCAATTTAATGACCTCAATCAAGTAATTTTTTTTATCAGTGAGCCACTACTCACTAGGTACCAGGTCTGGAGAATACGGAGGATGCAGGAATACCTAACACCGCAATTTCTTCAATTTATTGGTTGTGTCATCAAGTTAGCTGTTAACTGAGTATTGTCTTAGTAAAACAAACTTTCTTTATTTGTTCTGTGACCATATGACATTAATCACGTTGCATTATTGATCCAATAATGTTTTTACAATTTTCAAAATATTCAATGAATTTTAAACCATACGCATCCTCAGTAATACCAGTCAAAACTTGTCTAGCTGATTCTTCTGTCTTCGGGCGCTTTGGTATGTTTTCACCAAAGAAAAATTACTTTGCTGATTACGACTAAACTACTGTATGTAGAGAAAAATAAACTTCTTCTTGTGGTTAAACGGTGTAAACGTTCCGCTTTTCGGTCAATTATCAAAAACGCGTTAGCTAGAGATGCCAACCATGTTAACTAAACTCATTCAATTTCATTTTGCGGCTATTCAACACGATTTAACTGATTTTCTGGATGCTTCATTTGGCCTTTTTGAATGTGGTGCATAATTTGTGCTCATATGGTTACGACGAAACTTAGCAAAATTAATATTTGATGCTAAATATCTATGGGGCAGATATATCGCAAGATTCAGCAAGCCTTGCCTTCGTTTCGACAGTGTTTTTTTTTCGTATCATGGACCAATACTTTATCAAAACACCAAATTTATTTTTTCCAGAGTAAACATAAATTTGGATTTAGAGATGCTTGGAAAGCTAACTTGTAATCGATTTAGCAAAATGTCATTAAATTTTGACAGAGTCTAAGTTAAGCACTATCCGAATAAAGACATAGTTAAAGAAATCGATCATGAAAGCATAAAGAACGTTCTTAGAGAGAGTTACTGATACGACTCCAACAAACAGGCTCTACAAAATCCTATCCAAAGATCACTCCAACATGACAGTTCTAATTAAAAAACCGGATGGGAGTTATGCAGAGGGGCTTATAGAATGTTCTGTAAGACGCAATTCTCAGGCTCAATATCTGTGGATTTTCAAGAAAACATTACTCAATCTACAGAAGGAGGCATATTCCTACCTACAATAGGAAGCAAAAGCAAAGCTAATAAAGTCATTATCAAATAAAAATTGTAATGGGCAGTTGTCGGCTTTAAACCCTTCAAAGCACCAAGCCCAGATGGTATTTTCTATGTACTGCTGCAGCAGGAACTAGATTTAGTAGCCCCTTACCCCTGCAGGCAGTCTATAAAGCTAGCTTTACGCTAAGTTATATAGGGAATAAAAATAGGATGGTATTTATCCCCAAAGCAGGCCAAGGCCCACCCATTGCTTCCAAATCCTACTGCCTGATGGGTTTTACCTCATATTTCCTTAAGGTCATAGAGAAAATTATAAAAGACGATAGGCAGTGCCCTAGAAGACAATCCATTCCTTAGGTAAAAATATGCCCATCAACGTGGCAAATCCATTGTGGGTGCACTTCATAACCTCATAACAGGTATATATGCTTCACTCTAGCACAAGAAGATTGTATTAAGTATTTTCGTGAATATTCAAGAAACTGTAACCACACCAATATGTCGTTTCTATTATAGTGTGTCCAGAAGACCTTGATTAACAAGTGTAATTGTACGCAAGGTTATGGCGACGACATAGCAATTGTCATAAGGGGTCAATAATGTCAATCCTGACAAAACTCTAATTGTAGAGAGCTGAATATGAAAACTCTTAAAGGACAAGAAATTACGCTGTTCGATCAGGTAAAATGTTTGTATTATATAGGAAACCTAATTGAAACACGCGCCCAGAAAAAACAATTTCCAAAGCTACAGCGATACTCTTAATATGCAGACTAAAACCCAAAGAGATATTGGCTATACATTATATTAAGAAGACCCATTATTACATATAACTCACCAGTATGTTGAGTCAAAAATAAATAAGAAACGACCCAGCAGAAGCTTTAAAGTCTTCAGAGAATGACCTATCTTAGTTTAATGGGGGCTATGCACACTATCCCCTCTGTAGCAATGAAAGCTTCACTCGAACTCCTTTCCAAGCATGAACTAACCAGAAAAGAAGGTCTAACGAGTGCGATAAGACTGGACTGGCATGACACAGGACATAGGTCTGAAGCTGATTAAACCAGAGATCTGTGAGAATTAATGCCGACTAAATTTGATTTCGTATCACGCTTTGCAATAGTTATTGACAGTCGTCAAGACAACCTGAATCGGATCAAAAAACTAAACGCAACTCTGTAATCTAATATACAGATGCATCAAACGGCATAATCATATGGGGGCCTAATCAAGGACAAAGGTTCATCAGTCTTACACGCTGAAACAATAGCTTTGGAAAGATGTGCTCATGTTTGTACGAAAAAGGTTACCAAGGGGTTCACATCTGTTTGGTCTCAGACAGGCAGGCTGGCCTTAAGAACCTCTAAGCATACAAATTTATTTCCAAAACTTCTTGGAACTGTAAATAAATTCTGAAGCAATTGACGAAAGACAACAAGCTCACTCTAATGGCTCCAGGCCATATAAATTGGCAAAGAACATGCCGATGTACTTGGAAACCTAAAACGATCAGTCCAAAGCTTACATGTGAGCAATCAAAAGCACATAAAAATGGTGTGATCCAAGTGTGGGAAAAAATCAGGACACCGGATAAATGCACGAGGTCAAAGAATTCGTTAAGAATAGCTAAAGAGCTCTTGCTCTTAACAAAAGCGAGATAAGGATGATCACGGGTCTTCCTACTGCACATTTCTAAGCTTACCAGCTTCGCAAGCTAAATAAAATTGAAAACACCACTTGTAGACTATGTGGATTGGGTGAGAAAACGGACGAACACTTCTTATGCGTGTGTGTAGCACTGGCAACCACCAGACTCATAACGCCAGAACGGATCAAGACATGGACTCATAGGAAGTTAATTGACCTTACCATAAATATTGTCTTCTTGAAAACATACTAGTAGTAGGGTATTAGTACAAAAAATCTAACCAGGTCGTAGTGCTGTAAGGCTATCTATATCCAAATGATCACGTCTACTATAATCGGACCCAAGTTAAGTTTTGAAGCAAGTATAACAATTTTAAAATTATGGCGCTAACTATGACATATGCCGAGCTAAAACTCGCCAATCCGTGTAGTAAAGTTTCAGGACTTATAAGCTGTATAAAGCATACTCACTAAATTTCAGTCTAATTTAGGTTTGACAAATATTACTTAATTGCTCAAGGCATCGATTTTAATTAATATCAGTTGAGACCAACATGTCAATATGTGATTTTATATCGACTACAGAGTACTGAAGAAATTCGCGGAATTAATCAGTTATTTTGCAAAAGGTTATTCCACAGCTTCCAATTAATAATATGGATTTTGGAATAATTTTTGGTCAATCTTTTTGGCATGTATTCCTTTTCTTATTTAAAAATGAAGCTCTATTAAAAATGATAGACATGTTTCACCTTTTCCTCGTATTTTTTATGTTTGTGTTCTACTACTGCTTGTATTGATGCACCCTGCGCACTCGCTATTGAAATGGTATTCATAATTTAGTTTCATGCGATATTATATTCAAAACCAGGCTATTTTCTCCTTATTGCAATTTATTCGTACATGTGCCAGCCCGGCGGGCATTAATTTTTAAACATGCCTATAAGCCTCGGATGTGAGGTATTTCAATATTGACGAGGGAGCGGTGATCGTAAATTCAGCGGCGGCTTGAATAAAAAAAAAATAATCGCCCGGATGAATAGGTGGACCGGCGACTGACGCAAAAACGCACCACCCCCTCATCGACCCCGTAAATATTTAATATGTGGTGAAATTGAAAATCGCGCCGGACGCGCAAATATTTGACAAAAGGGGCGCAAATAATAATTTGCATGTAAATGTGTCGGCATCGTTGGCACTGCCATTTCGTTTTTTTTTTTTTTTTCGGGCGGGGGATCAACTAAAGCCGGGGATTACCCTTCGTCCTTTTACATGACGGCCTGACACCATCGTCTTTGATGAAGATATTTTTGGCCGCGTGAAATCGCTGCGTATTTAGTATTTAATTAAACTCAATCAAAATTGATGGTTAATATATTTGGATATTTAAAATATCTATTTAATATAATAATTAAGCGATTTGAACGGCATATACTATAAATATACAATTGAATTATTCAGTCAGTTTATACTCATGAAACTATTAATATAAAGGTTTAAATTAGAATATCCCGTAAAATAGCTCTTACTATAATGCAGTTCCTTCAATAATGTCATGTTGACATAGTTTAGAGAAAATTTGGTTCTAAAATGTAACTTATTATAAAATAAAAACTTCTAGCATCACAAAAAGTATAACTGGATATCCTATTATTAGAAGAAAAGCATGGTTTGAGTGGAAGACCATTTTCAAAAAGAGTGAACTACGCCCAGGATTCTTATAGTCTAAATTATCTGTACGATATTTTTTATTTTTGTAATTTTGTAAGAATAATAAACTATTAATAAACAATTTATATAATGGATGGTTCCTAATAGAAGAAAACGTATGGTTAGCATATATTTAGGACGATTACGAATTTGTTTACAAGAAAAATAATAAAAATATAAAATAATCAAAGGCATTGATTAAACTAACTTATTAACAACAAATAGATACCCGTTACAAATTTTATCTCTTTATATAGACTTTATAACAACGAATATTAATACTTTAACATTCTGGATGTAATTTGATCAGTATCAGATGATAAAAGACGAAAAAATAATTAACGAAGCCAGTTTTTTCCCCCCTGTTTTTTTACGGTCAACTTTTAACTCACATCCTCTTTCACGCGGCCTCTCACCGAGCGAGTTCGATAGTTTGCAATTAAAAATCTCGAGTTACGAGTCGCTGAAACCGATCGGGATAAAAGTTGTCTGAATCAGAGTGTTTGTTCAACGGGAATCGAGTGTCCATCAGTGTGGGATTACAAAAAGCGGGCAAAAATGGCGCAAAAAGTTTCTCAACACATTACGCCATAAGTCTGTAATACTTTATCGGATCGGTCGGAAATTTTTTTTTTTAAATAAATAAAATAATCCATTCTGATACGGAATTAAAAGAGAATTTTTATATTTAAAATTCATACATATTGGAAATTTATTCCATGCATTTAAAATAAATATAGAGATAAAAATACGTACAAAACAAAAAATTCTCAATATATCGAAAAAAAAAACTATTGCCATTGGAACTTTTATTTTCCAGATGTTAAAAGAATTTAATTTAACTAGCAAACCGTATTTTGTAGCTTCAAAATCAACAATAATTGTGTATGTACCTTACCCTAAAAGGGTGCGTACACCAAAAGTAATGAAAACGTAAGATTTAATTTTTAATTTTTTAGTGCAAGCAATTAAAATTTATATAAAAAATATTTTTGGCATTCTAGTCACAATTTAATTCTTTCCTCTTAATTAATTTGGGTTATATTCGAGTTTAAATATTTGGTAAGTTAACGCAGATGAGGCAAGAAAGAAGAGAAAAGCATTAATCAAGATAATAAAAACAAACATTTGAAAAGATATTCACATATTAGTAATAACTGGAAGCAAAAAGAAAATATTGGTAAGGTGAGAAAATACTAAAAAAACAAATAAATATTAAAATTTAACCTATGAAGAAAGTAAATAAATAAAAAATTATATGTACATTAAATATTGAATTTCTAGTGCACTGTTAAAAATATTAAAATTAATAATGTGAAAAGTTAATTTCTGTGAGCATTTCTGCACGATTAGTTAGTACGGGGGTATTTGTTTTAACTGTTAGGTGAAGTTTTTATATTTTTATATTATATAAAATGTAAAACATTAGTGCAGAAATGCTAATAGAAATTAACTTTTCCCATTATTAATTTTATCAAAAAATTATATGTCAAAAAGTAGAGAATAAAAATTTGATTAGAGGTTAAACATTTAGGTTATAAAAAAAGAGGACAAGGAGGAAATAAAAAAAAACGAAAAGAAGCAAGTATATTTTAAGAAGAAAAATGGAACCAATATTATAGAAGAAACGGACAAAATTAATAGAAAATACACCAAGTTTTAACAGGAAAGAAAAACAACTTAACTTTTAAAGAGAGAAATAGAGAAAAGAAAATTGAGACAAAAATTAGATATTAAATAATTTTAATATGGGTTTAATCTTTCATATGGTACAATATAGAAGAATAAAGCACTGTAAAATAGAGCAGGATAAATTAACGACATGGGTAAATGTATTTGAAATAGCAAAATTTTGCCAATCTACAAAAACTATAAATCCAGTTCATAGGAAATTGAAATGCAACAAGTTTCGATGGAAGAGAAAAGAAAAGTTTGGCAGAGAAAAAAATATAATTTAACTGAATGAAAACCGTTCTAAGAATAGCATGGAACGTAAGATGACTAAAAAGAAACACGCAAAATTACATGTGATTAAAAATAATAATTAGAACCTTATACTTTTGATAAAATACTATTTATTTAGTCAACGGCCTCCTCCAATAACTAAGAAAATTTTCAAAAACAAGTCAACATTATTCCATTTAGACGGACTTTTTGTTCCACAGATGTTCTTACAATAGGTACATGTATAGGACAAAGTTGAATCGAGATCGTGTATTGTGTAGGTTCTTGAAATCGAAAAATAAATCAATTAAATGCAAATGTATTGGTCATATAGGGAACTTATATTTATTCTTCTAAATAATCTGGCAGTATTTAGGTTAATAACCTAACAATAGAAAATAGATATAATAGTATAGAGGTATTCTCATTTTGTTGGAGAAGAACTTTCTAGTAGGTTTTATGAAGCTTAAGATGATGATAGCCATATATGAAACGTTTCCCACTTGCAGTTTTTTTTTTAAGACATTCTAGTTAGTATATTATATTTCTTTTATTATGACTTATATCACTCATCAGATGCAAGTATAGGAATATTTAGAAATACAAACACTATACCACCTTGACTTAATTGCAAATTACCCCTTTGTAAACTTATGAAATACTGATGACCATGTCTAGTATATTCATCCATAGGAATTTCATGTTAGTTCTTCTAGAAGATCAAAGTTGGTGCCAAGTAACTACAACTAAAAAGCGGTTGAAATTGTAGGCCTTACCTTGTGAGGTCCACTGGCTGGTCGGAAATATTTTCGCATTAAGAAAAGTGTTGATAGATATGTTTCCATGTGCCATTCTATTCTAAAATGTGCTATGGCATAAATTATTATGCCATGAGGTCATTCGATGCCAAACAAGCAAATTTTCAGCTTACAAAGAAAACTTTTAGAACTAATTACTGGAGTTTATTACAGGGCAGACACTAAACCAGTTTGTAAAAAAATACATTATATTAACATAATGATAATATTACTATGAAAATTATATGAACAAAAAATTAAATAAAAAACATTGCTTTTAGATTAGTTTCTACTTTTGACTAACAAAACTAACCTGAGAACCGATCCGCATATCGTTCTCCCGGATGCCTTCCTCGTCAAACCATCTGCTATTCTGATACTTCTTCCAAGGCTTCGCAACATTGCTTCGATAAAGCTGAGATAATTTTGCAGCTAGCAATGGACAGAATTGCTGCTCTGCTGTCCGTTATGATGTGTATGTTTCTTCCCTTGATCTTCTTGTCAGAGAATACCTTTACTGCATGGAGTATACTTATGAGTTCCGTCTTTGTTAGTGTGTTTATTGTCTTATATAGTGCAGTACTTTTTTTCAGAAACAGGTTTTTGAAATAAATTCTTCCATGTACACCGGTTTACGTCAACTACCCATCAGTGTATATATGAATGTCAACAAAGGAAAGAGATAGGCCTGGAGGCTTTTCTGCTCCAAAGTAGAAAATGCCTCGAAAACATCACGTCTAAAACAGGCCCTCTCGAGAAACCCCTTACCAAAACTCACTAGCCTTAAAAGGGAGGGCGGCTCTTATACGGACTCACCTGAAAACACAGGCAAATTCTTATTGAGGACCCATTTCCCGGGCTGTACCTTAAACCAGGAGTGCAGGCTGCACCTTTAACCAGGAGTGGAGCCCCACGGATACCTCCACAGAGTCCCGAACCAAACCGGATTAGGACCTGGCGGGCTCCATCGTTACCAGGGAAAAGGTAGACTGGGCAATGAGGAGTTTCTCACCATACATATCCCCAGGGTTGGACGGGATTTATCCGGCTCTAATACAGTGGGGCAAGGATGTTATCCTGGACACCCTCGTAGGCGTGTACAGGGGGTGTATTGCCTTCAGCTACACACCCTATGCATGGAGGGAAACTAAAGTAATCTTCATACCAAAACCAGAACGCTTGGACTACACCACAGCAAAAGCATACCGACCAATAAGCCTCCCATCTTTTCTATTAAAGATACTTAAGAGGCTCTGCGATCGATACATTAGGGAAATAGTCTTAGTGAAACACCCTTTACATCCCAATCAACACGCATACTGTAAAGGCAAGTCGACGGATTCGGCATTGCACACCGTGGTGAGCAGAATTGGTCGATCCTTCGAGCAAAAAACCTTCACTCTGGTGACTTGTATGGACATTGAAGGAGCCTTTGATAAGACCTCCTTCCCAAAGATAACAGCGGCACTTCAACGCAGGAGAGTTCCGGTGGCTCTAAGCCAGTGGATCTCCAACATGTTGCAATAAAGGAGAGCCAAGATTTCAACAGGCGACACGAAACTTGTATGCCGGGTCGTAAAAGGTTGCCCACGGGGAGGAGTGCTGTCTCCCCTACTATGGAACCTAGTCATAGACGAGTTACTTGAGGCACTGCATAAACAGGGCTTCTACTCAGTAGGATACGTATGTCAGAGGCTCTTGACACAGTAAACAAATGGTGCACATACCAGGGTTTGTCCGTAAATTCGACTAAAATGGAACTGGTACTGTTCACAACGACCACAAAATCAGCCGCAAGGCTCCTAGACCACGTTCAACGTAGCGCCCTTTTGAACGCGACAGAAGCCATGAGAACAACACCACCCCGGCTTTAGAAGCCCTGCTGCATCTGTCACCCTTGGACATATTTATCAGAGAACAGGCAGCAACGGCGGCAATAAGGCTTCGAGCAACAAAGACATGGCTTGTAAGCAACGGAGGAGGTGAACACCACATAATCTTAGAGGATCTAAGGAAAAGTAATCCCGAGATTATGATGCTGGTGGACAACATCCCTCGAAAATACATTTTCAACAGGAAGCTTCAAATAGACCTGAGATTCGAAAACTCAGGAATAGGAAGCAAGCACTGCTATAGGTAACATAATGAGCACAACAACAATGGTGGAACTCGTGGGTATACTATATGCAACAAAAGTAATCTCTGACAAGAAGATTAAGGGTAAAAATATACACATTATAACGGATAGCAGAGAGGCAATCTGGTCCATTGCAATCTGGTGGCTCGTGACAACGAGATAACTCTATGCTGGGTAAGAGGACACAACAACAGCAAAGGGAACAGAATAGCAGATGGTTTGGCGAGGAAGGCATCCGGACAAACGGTAAAAAGACCGAACCCCTCCCTGCTGCCCGCTCTGCTATATCTAAGTACCCTACTGAAAACTGCATCAATCAGATACCATAAGGAGCGATGGGATAACATACCTGGCTGTAGAGTCTCAAAAAATTTCATCGCAATGAACAGCAAAACGGCAAGATACTGTATGCAACTGTTCAGAGAAAACCTACTGAAGGTGGTAGGGCTTCTTACAAGACACTGCAATTTACGATCACACCTGTACAAACTGGGACTACAATCTAGTCCTATCTGCAGAGGGTGTGAAGCAGAAGAGGAAACCGCGGAGCATATACTGCTAGACTGCCCCGTGTTATCCAACCTACGTAAATCCACAATGGGAGAGGGATGTCTAAATTCATCAGACATCCTCAGAGTTCCTCTTGCTGCAGTCCTGGCATTTGCCAATGCCTTGGGTTGGCTTGACCGTAGCAAGGAATGATGATGCACAAAGGGCCCATTGGGGTCTACGTGCGGCAGAACTCTCTGCCCTCCCATCGATTTAAACCAGAACCAGAACCAGATATATGAATGTCTTTGTATTTGCTTTCTACTCCCAAGTCTTCGTATCTCACATCTATTTTGCTAGCGTTTTTTATAAGAAATATCTTTGCACCACTGTGGTGAGCAGAATTGGCCCATACTTTGGGCAACGAGCTTTGACCCTTGCGACATTCATGGATATAGAAAGAACCTTTGATAAAACCTCCTTTCTGAAGATAACACCTGCACGTCGACGTAAGTGAGTTCCGGTGGCCTTAAGCCAGTAGATCCCCAATAATTCAAGATTATAATAGGTGACACGGGACTTGTATTTCGGGTCACAGTGAGGGGAGTGCTGTCGCCTTTACTATAGAAGGTAGTCGTCGACGGACTACTGGAATCACTGAATAAGCAGGAATTCTACACGGCAGGTTACGTCAACGAAATCACGATTCTATTTCCGGCAATGCTCTTAACATAGTAAACAAATGATGCATTGTCCAAGGATTATTCGTAAATCTAGAAAAATCGGAACTGGCACTATTCTCAAGAAGAAAACAAATTAAGAATTTCAAGCAATGTAAACTTGGGGGGAGGAATTGACCCTGAAAGAAGAAGTCAAATATTTGGGCATAATTCTAAATAAAAAGAGTACTCGAATGCTTATTTGACGGAAGCATCCAAGAAAGCATACATAGCCCTCTGGCAATTCAGAGGAGCTATGGGGAAACATGGGGACTATCTCCAGAGGTAGCCCTATGGATCTATAAGGCCATCATGCGGCCAATGTTGGCATATCCATCAGTAATATGGTGGCAAAAAACGGCCACGAAAACAGCCATAAGGCACCTAGATCACGTTTAACTAAGTGCGACAGGTGAGAACAACATCAACAGCTGCTATGAACATGTACAGCAAGGCACCTGCCACCCGTAGACACATAGATAGAAGATATAAAAATATAATTAATAATTACAAAAATAAGTCACCGTACATGCCGACGTAGATTAACATGAGTTCTTCTACTCAGACTATATTTTCTGCTTTAGATGAAGTGGATTCTCTCAGTAAAGAATTGTTTTCTCATACTTAATAGACATACCTTTTATTGATGCATCCGAAGCGGTTGAGAAAGGTGGAACTTAGTTGCATGGTAACCATTTATGCATATATACTCTTTTATGCATAGAAATGCATTTGTTTACTATTAATCAATGTAAAAGTCATAATACTTTGTGTAACACATTTATAATTTCTATGCAATATGTGAAAAACTCGCGTCGGAAATGTGATTTTCTTCACTCAAGTAGAAGCTTAACCAAGATCATAATACCATGCAGAAAATCGTATAGTTTCCACGCTTGTAATATAAATAACTATTAAATAATGACTAGGTAATATTTTAGCCATTATGCATATTAATATCAATTTCACATGGAGTTATTTTAATGACATTTGATTGTCATATCGGAATTATATGATATTCTCAACAAACGCGACGATACACAACCTAAAAAATATATAGCTACAAACGCACAACCTATTATCATCATTTCATGATGTGAAGAAAAAATCATAGTGCTATTATTTATGAACTCACAAACTTAGGAGAATACTTTAAAGTAATATACACTGCTAAAACATTAGAAAAATATTGCTTATTGATTACGTTGCCAAGAACAATAAAATTAACACATACTACACTAACATGTGGAAAAAAACTGAACGTCCCAATAGCGAAAAATACCACAATACCAACACGTAATAACAAAACCGACCTCATCAAGGGTAATTTCTTAGATACATACAATTCACAAACACAGAAATGACTCTACTCAGCAAAGTATTAAAATACATATTATGCACTACGAATGCCCGAATGGACTTTGAAACACTGGCTATTGGTACAATAATTGCACTCAAGCTAATTTCGATTTATTTATAGATTAATATAAACTGGAAAATATAATTTTTAATGATTTACTACAGCAAAATAGAAAAAACTAAAAACAAACTAACTAAAAACAGTGAAATCTGTAGATAAATATCGACTAATAATCTGGAAAGGTGATAAAGAAAAAAACATTTTGATGCATAAATATAGTTGACGACTTTCTAAATAACTGCAATTTGTAATGCCTAATTATTAATAAGTATCCAGTGAATGTAGTTCAGTTCTAATTTGGTCTAGTTATATAAAATAATTTAACCTTTTCATTGTCCTTTAAAGAAATTATTGTTTCAATAAGTTATTTGTTTTTGTAATAGAAAAATCTAACTCTTTTTCAAAAGATCATTCTTGAAATACAAAAACTATTCTTTGTATGATTTGTTAGTTAGGTCATTGTCACTATTTGCTTCTGTAAGCATTCGATACGCTTTAGCTGTACATTTCTTCCAATTATAGCAAAATATCAAAAACCTCTATTTTATTGGAGATGCTTGCTCTAAAAATAAGAGAATTAGTATAATCACTCAATCTATTATTATATTTGTCTTTGCCTTTTTTAGTGGTAAAAACGTAGAAAATATTTTAAATTAGTGTTTATGCTACAGATAAATATATTAAAGATGCAAATCATAATTATATCTATGAGGCTGTTCGTTGTTGAAACTCTATTGTATCACTTAATAAATTCTTAACACAGTGTAAGGTCACCAATTTAATAGAGTTACCTCAGATGTAAAATAATTTCAAATCATTAATTAAAGTCTATATTTTACACAAATATCTTTTTGAATATTATTTGTAACAATAATGTGGTTTAACAGATTGTAATGAGAAAAATATAAGTTAACCTTGTTAATAAATATTAAATTATAATTGATAATCAACTTTACTTACTACATCATGAATACATGTAAAGAAATATTATAACTAAATTTCGTAGTTTATAATAAGTGATTTATTAATTTGAAAGTTAATGCTTTTGGTGTAATAAAAATCAAGTTTACTCAAATTTATAAATATTTACAAAAGAGACTTTTTTTAACCTAAAAACAAAAATATTATTTTGTAATTAAATTTCGCTTACTTCCCTCGTACTTTTTTTCCACGTCGAATATATAGATTTGGCCGAGTTCTATATTTGGCTTTTGATTAATAAACGCGGAAAGTTGGGAAACTGTGATGGATTTATTAAAAGCGAAACCGATACGTGCTGGCGCGGTGGTGCGGGGGGTCGGCGAGGCAGGGACGAGAACCCATCGGGGCAGGGTGGATTTATTTCCGTCGGGATCGATGGAAAGTTATTTTGTGTTTCTCATAAATTCATCCCGAACAGGAGCACACAAGCGGACGGGATAAGTTTTGTGCGCTTGATGTGGGATCTGAGGGGCTTCCGTTTTATTGCTGTGTAAAAATCTGGATTTCAAGGGTCGACGCTTTCTCGTGGTCGCCCTTTAAATTTTAATATATCACTCCCTAATATTTCGGATTTGTTACCTAAACGTGCAATGTTTTTATAACCGTGTTTCATGCAAGATAAGCGGTGAATTAAAAATTTACTCATTTAAATATTTCCACATATGATTTTAAATATTTAATTGATTTTATTTTAAATATGTTTAATAAATGAATTATTTGATATTTTTAACTTTTATTCTATTATTAAATAATGGAAAAATATTAATATAAATATGATAGTTGCATAATAAATTATATTAAAATATCGTTGTTATTTTTGACAAAAAAAATGATCTGTTCATGTATCATTCGAAATTCACATAGCCCGTGCCAATCCAGAAATTCCACTATTAAACGAGCAAATTGACTTTATTTACACTCCACTATTCTCGGCTGTTTGTTAATATTACGTATATATAGCTTTGTTTTATATTATTTTAAATCACTTATGCTTTGAAAATAACAAGAGTCTTGTCGAATCTATAGTCAACGAAGATTAAATCCTGTTATACAGATAAGCTAGTTTTATTGTATATTTAAATATTTTATAAATCGGGTAAAATTGTATCTTATGTTTATTCATTTGCTTATATATTGAACAATACAATAAAATACCTCTCTGGTTTTCTTTATAAGCTAACTTACTGTGTTTATTTAATTTGAAATTAATTAATTTGCGAAAAAATGAAAGGTTGTCCCTCCAACAATCTCTTATGTGAAACTACCCAAAATCACACCAATATCCCAGCGTATATTAAGCCTTAATATTAAATTTGCAAATAACCCAGCAAAACTAAGGTCGTGCTAAAACGATTAGAGTGCAAGCTCACTGAACAAGCTACAACCACTTCGAAAGCAAATACCATAAAAAATGTTATGCTTTCAATTTGATAGGATTACAAAGCTGTGCTGTATTTTGAGCTGCTACCACAGAACCAAACCACCAATACGGCTGTTTAATGTCACTAATTGGACAAATTGAATGAAGCTCTCAACGAAAAGCGGCTAGAATTGCTAAATTGCAAGGGTGTTGTCTTTCACAATGACAAAGCGAGATTACACACAAGTTTAGTGCCCACCAGAAAATGCTGGAGATTGGATATTGTCCATACCATCCATCATACACAACAGACCTTGCGCCGTCCGAGTTTGTTTCGATTTTTGCAAAACTTTTTGAATGGTAAACAATTCAATTCAGACAATGGTGTCAAACAGCACTTCATTTTTTTGCTGAGAAATGCCGTGGCGTGGAATCATGATGTTACCTGAAATATAATACATAACGGAATAAAATTACTTATTTCTATAGAAAATATGTATGATTTTTAGGTTACTTTGCGGAAATTTAGAAGTATCATGATAATATGCATATGTATTCAACGAAGAAGTATGTCCACTGTTCTGAGTGCAACATATGTCTGACGTCTAATGAGATACTTGAGGTCGAAACAAGATTTGAAGTAGATTTAGACATTATAAACATTATTAATTCACTTGAGGGAATATTATAGTTTTGCATTATTAATTATTGTACGTATTGTTTTCTGGCAAAAGAACACACCATTTAACTTTCAATTATCTATGTAGGTAATTTATTTAATCGTAGAAATAATAATCTTGTTACTGTACAAATTTTTATTTTTAAAATGATTCTTTTATTTTTATATATAAATTAATTGCAAGTACAGACTGGAATTATATCTCAGGTTACACCTTTTAATACTAAGCAATTTCTCTATAATATTGTCGCGGACAGGGGATATTTGAGACAGGAAATATCATGTCGCTCCCTGTCCGCGAGTATGTACGCCCGTGCTCAGCGGAATTCAAGGACTTCCTCGATAATTGTTAATAAGTAATTTTTATGCTGATTAGGGGAATCGAGGAAGATCCGTGTGACCGCTGGGACGGGACAGTCGCGAATTAGCTTGCAAGCAAAGAGGTTGCCCCAACATCTAGGAGTCTAGTCAAGTGTAGTAATAAATAGTTCAGTGGAAAGTTTGTTTTCAAGTAAGTAACCTTCCATTCCCTAATAATAATTAGTCAGTAATCCTTTTGCATTTGATCTCGAAGTCGCGACGACCCCCACGCGACATGTGGTGGAGGCGCCAAACCCGTTTAATTTTAGTTTAATATTTAATGTGTTGTAGAAAAATAATAATTTATGTAGAATTTAATTAATTGAGGTCAAGGGCAATAGGAAACGTAAATGTAATAAATACGTGCATGCTGTGAGTGTTAACGAGTGTTATAATTGTAAGACGAAACCGCGACCTTGCGAAATTAAATGCAGTGCATTAACTCGGACTCAAATGTCTAAAAAGAAGCCAAATTACAACACTCGCTATCAAGCACAAATATTCGATCAGGAATTCGCTGAATTTCGCCCGACTACCAGAAGTACCGAAATTTTTGATACAAACGCTGGCGAAGTATTTACCGGTAGTAATAAAACCGCGCGTACGCCCACTAAATCCGTACCCGAAGAACAGAAAATTCATAACAATACATCGGCTATTTTAAAAACGGGCTACAGTCAACCATTAGAACCAATCGTATTTATTCAAGAAAACATCGACAATTGGTCTATGTCGGAAACGCAGTCGGCAGAATCAATTATTTCGAGTGACGATTTAAATACGACAAAAATCCACCCACCTCAATTCGTAGCCCAGGACATTACAGCGACCGCCGAATTTCCAAAAAGGGCAAACCAACTCCGGGAGCATACAACAATACCATCACAAAAAATGGCCAACTCGACAATTTATGACGCAAATCTTACCTCTCTCACGCCCGCACAACCGAAATTCACAACACCCCCAACATTTGACCCCGCGACTCACAACGTTATATCATTTCTTCGTCTTTTTGAACAAGCCTCGTTTTCAAATGGTTGGGATGACAAATACCGGCTTCACTTTTTCGGCTCTTTCCTCACAAATGAAGCATGTTTTTGATACGCAAAATTTAGGACACAACCAATAAACTTCGATAAGACATGGGAGGATGTCAAAGCTGCTTTTATTGCAGAGTTTGGGGGAGACGACCCAATGGGTGATATTAAATTAAAATTAGCTTGTCGGAAACAGGGTATTAACGAAGATATTAAAATGTACTACTATGATGTGAGTAGATTATGCGAAAAGTTAGGACAGGTCAGCGACGAAAGATTAATCGAATATTTTTTGGCCGGACTGCATCCCATCTACTTAGAAAAATATGTAGAGCTACGTTCGTCACGTATGACCAAAGCGAAATTAAAAGAAGTAGTATTAAAAATGAGCGACATTCAGAAAGCGGCACTAACTGCAAGATTATCATACGGTTGCAACCCCTTTATTCAAAATTCGAATCCTTTTCTGCAACAACCTGATCCCCTCGTCCCCCACCATACCTACAACACGCATGCTAGCATACCTACACACCCTTTTCATAACCCGTACATATTTCCGACCAATAATTCGCAAACACAAAATGCAATAGAAAATTCCCATTATCACCCCAACAATCACCCTCCGATAAATAACGCTTTAAATCCGCATTTTCAATTACCACGGCGCAACGGAAAAAACAACACTCATCGGCAATTTTCGAGGACCACTGATGGTAGACCAATTTGCTTTCGATGTCAGAAACCTGGACACACCGCACGATCATGTATGGCACCTACACCACTTCCCGAAAACAAGACATACAACAGAGGCTACCCAAACGAAGAGAGGCGTCACTAAAATTGCCCAGTGCCGCCTTTTACAACGCAAATTCGTACCACACCAAATCAGATATACTAATAACATTCGGAAAAATTAATGATATACCAACGGAAATTGTAATCGACACAGGGTCTTGTCAAAACATAATATCAGAAAAACTTGCAGGAAAATTTAAACGAACTAAAGCAAACAAGCACTTATTACGTACGGCGGATAACAATATTACACACGCATTAGGAGAAGCATCATTTACAGTCACGGTAGAAAATTTAAAAACCCACTGTACAGCCCTTGTATTAAAAAATGTTCCCAAACCACTTATTTTAGGCAATAATTTTCTTAAAAAACATGGCGCCGTGATAAATTACGTTGATAAGTCATTAGTTTTTAATGATAGAGAGAAAGAAGTAAACAAACAAAATGAATACATGGAACAATTAAACCGAGATATTGAAAAGCTTATGCAAATTAACGTCGATCATCACCCTACTCAAAGAAGTAAAGATACGTTGACAGAAACACTAATCGTGGAAGCAGGGCAGTGCATCACCAGCTTTGCAAAACTACCCACCAGCCCAGGGAAAACAACACTGCGTCCTAATTACCAGTTTTTAAACCCTAAAAATTTAGAGTTAATTGAGATTGCAGATTCAACAAACAACGTTGTTAAAATAAAATCGCATGCATTCGTTGATACGAGACTTTTGGAAGGATCCACCATAGGATTCTTGCAAGAAGGCAATGAAATCAACAACGTGTTTACTTTAGCGGATGATCCAAATGGAAATATCTCAGAAAACCAACGTATACCGACAGGCCACTTATCAATTAATCAAATGGGCGTAGTCAATGAATTAATCGCTGAATTTTCCGACGTATTCGCCGACGACAATGACGACCTAGGCTTTACAACCCTTCAAGTACATGAGATCGAACTAAACCCAGGGACGACACCTATAAAATGTAAACCGTACCGGACATCTTACAAAGAAAAACAGGTTATTGAAAATCAAATCGAGGAAATGCTGCAAAATAATATTATAAGCCCTAGCAAATCGCCATGGTCTTCGCCTGTTGTATTAGTGAAGAAAAAAGACAACTCTTGGAGATTTTGCGTAGACTACCGAAAATTAAATTCTGTGACTAAGAAAAATAACTACACTTTACCGTTAATTGAAGACGTCCTAAACTCATTTGGCAAGAGCAAATATTTTTCTACGTTGGATTTATTAAGCGGTTACTGGCAAGTGGGTGTTAAAGAAGAAAGCAAAGAACTGACAGCGTTTTGTACCCATAATGGTTTATACGAATTCAACGTGCTACCGTTTGGATTATGTAACGCGCCAGCAACATTTCAAGCGTTGGCCGATATTGTTTTTCACGGACTTAAATGGAAGGACGTACTAATTTATTTAGATGACATCATCGTTTTTAGCGAAACTTTTGAGGATCATATAGTTAAATTAAAAAATATTTTTGAGAGACTCCGACAAGCGAATTTAAAATTAAAACCCTCAAAATGCATCTTATTTGAGAAGGAAATTAAAGTGCTCGGATTCATAATTAACGAAGAAGGAATTAAAACTGACCCTGAAAAAATTGCCGCAATCGAAAAATTCCCAGTTCCCACAAACACAAAAGACGTTCAAAGTTTTTTGGGTACATGCAATTTTTACAGGAAATTTATTCAAAATTATTCAATGATTGCTCAACCCCTGCATAACGCAACAAAAAAGGGAGTTTTCGTTTGGGATGTGTCTCAACAAACATCGTTTGATAATTTAAAAAATGCATTGTCATCTGCTCCCGTTTTAATTCACTTCGACCTAACGAAAGATGTCAAATTAAGAACAGACGCTTGCGGATATGGAATTGGTGCAATCCTACTGCAAGAAAAGTATGACGGTAAACACCCAGTAGCATTTATTAGCCGAACCCTAACAAAGGCTGAAAAAATTACACTATTTCCAAACTGGAAGCACTGGCGGTTGTTTGGAGTCTCGGTAACTTAAGACACTTAGTTCATGGGCGGCACATCACGATAGTAACGGATCATCATCCACTATGCTGGTTAAAATATTGTCGGGATCCTACTGGAAAACTAGCGAGGTGGGCGATTAAATTGTCGGAGTATAATTACACAGTTGTGCATAAAAATGGTACAGCGCACAAGGACGCAGACTGTTTGTCTAGACATCCCGTCAAAACAGCAACAACAGCTGATGAGGAAATGCCAAACGAACTTCCAACATATCTATTAAGTGCAGATGATATCATAAAGGAGCAAAAGCAGGATGATAAATTACAAGAAATAATCAATATCATATTAGATCCCTCCAATACTCTCGGTACGCCCTCGATGCGAAGAAGAGCTCGTAATTATGTTATAGATACCGGTGCATTATATAAGAAAAATTTCGCATTATCAGGAAATAAACACCTGCTCTGTATCCCAAGTCACTTAAAATTTGACATCCTCTATAGCAACCATTCTGAACCCATGGCTGGACATTTTGGCGTCACAAAAACACTAAATCGAGTAGCAACAAGATATTTTTGGGACGGCATGAGAAATGACATAATTAAATTCGTCCGCGGTTGCCCAGATTGTCAAGCAAGAAGAGGTATGGAAAATAGGAAACCTCTCGGCTTACTGCAACCAATCAAAGTAGGGAAACCATTTGATTTAATCGGAATTGACCTACTAGGACCCTTTAGGAGGAGCATATCGGGAAAAACTATGATTATTGTGGCAACCGACTACGCAACGAGGTACGCAGAGATCGCGGCAATAAAGGACGGTAAAGCGGGGTCAGTAGCCAAATTTTTGATGGAAAATATCATATGTCGTCATGGATGCCCGAGGAGAATTCTATCAGATAGAGATCAAGTTTTTAAATCGGAAATGATTGCAACCCTCCAGAACATTATGGGTATAAGAAGTAACCTTACCACGAGTTATCACCCTAATTGTAACGGTCTAACAGAGAGACTAAATAAAACTATCGTAGACATATTGAGCAAGTTTGTGAATACCAAACAAACTGACTGGTGCAACTACATTTCGCACATTGCATTCGCCTACAATACGGCAGTACAAGAAACAACAAATTATTCACCATTTTTTTTGTTATATGGAAGGGACCCCACCCTACCAACCGAAGCACAATTATTACAAGAAACAACGGATGAAACTGTGGAAGAATTCCGAAACAAAATCCTAAACGCGAGAGCTGTCGCCGTGGAAAACATTCATTCAAAACAACAAAAAGAAAAAGTCAGGTACGATAGTAAACACACTGAAAAGGAGTACGAAGTAGGAGACATAGTCAAAGTTTTTACACCTGTAAGGAAAGTTGGTCGCAGTGAAAAACTGTTACTCAAGTGGTTCGGCCCTTATAAAATTCTTAAGAGGAGAGGGGAGAGGTCGACTATCTCGTTCAAATGGGTCGGACGGCGAACGCCAAAACAGACGTGGTGCATGTTTCACGAATAGCACCTTACTATCAACCATTCGATGAAAAAATATCTGATTGAATTTGCAATAAAGGGTAATTAATTAATAAGTTAAGTTACTTAATTATACGTTTATTTTATAGGAATCCAGGGTAATCATTTATAAGGAATAGGATATTAATTAAATTTAGTTTTAGATAGAGTACAATGGTCCAATATCTTGACGAATTAGTATGTTTGGTGATTTTACTTCGGCACCTTACCTATGGAGCCAATTATGACGGGATCGCTTTCGAGGAAAAAAGAGATGATAAATTAATAATTGCAAATGGCGAGTCGCGGACGTTGCAGAGTTTGGCCTCGAGTTCAAAGCGGAACATACGTCCTAGGGGAGGTGGAGAAGATCTGCAAGAATATATCTAACACTCTGGAAATAGGAGCCTACAGAACAGGTAATTTCTCACAGCTTTTCCTTGTCTGATGAGGACAGAATACATTACGAATTCACTTTTCAAAATTAAAAAAAAAAATGCACATACTTCGACATGCTCTTTATTTTTTTAATTATTAAAACAATTCAATCCGTTAACACCTCATTTAAAATATTTCAATACAATCAAATTAAACAGTCTATAAATAACTTGTCCCTTCAGGTAGTGAAGTTCAAAAAAATATTATGCACAATTTTAAAATTGAAACCCGAGTAACAGATATTTTTTT
>CAXAKX010000602.1:0-31598 GCA_963969525.1 Ontholestes murinus | reverse complement strand
CGTCAAAATATGTCCACCTGTTGCATATACTCGCAGACATAACAACAGTTGATTTATTAGTGTAATAAAATTATTTCTTGAAAATATATTGATAGGTTATGTTTCTTTTAATGAGCACAATATATATTTATATACATACATATTGTGTGGATATTCCAAACTTCCTTCAATTTGTTCGAGGATATTAAGAGCAGATTCTTTAGTTAACCTAAATCCACTAAATAACTAATTTGCAATTTGTTCCTTTTCTTCTTATACGAAAATAAAACCGTAAATAAATAAAATTTGCTTTTGTGTTCTTGAATATTTTGAGAATTAATAACAAAATTTAAATCTGTCTGTGAAGTGTTTAAAAGAATGACAAGAACACAAAAATATTGTTATGTACCGTAGCAGTAATTTATTGTGAAGAGTAGTTTTTTTAAACTATTTGCCGTTAGTTATAATAATATAAAGGTCGGAAAATTATTTTTTCTCGTCAGTATTTTGAATTTCTTTATAAAATATAATGTATACAAATTATAAATTAATAGTTTTATAAAATCCAAATACGAGAATTACGTTATATTTTAATTAGGCCAATAAAAAGTACTTAAACTTTAAATTATATTTTCTTAATTATGATTCAATTTGCAAAGTAAATTAGCTGGCGAAGTTACATACATTGGTTTTTCTTTCGGTGAATTTTAAGAACTGGAAAGATACCAAAAAAACATGTTCCGTTTAAAATTTATTTCAGAGATGCCAAATGCGTACTAAATATGAGAAATACAAAACCAGGTTTGTATAAATACGTTTTAGATTCCAGCAGGGATGTTCATGTAAACTCATTTAAGCATAAAATTTGAATATTTAATTACCTGTAGGGATGCTATGGAATGAATAATTATGATCTATTATATCAAATTATACGAAATACTGACGTGTAAAATTTAGTGTTAAAAATACGACTAAATAAATTAAAATGATTATTAACTATGTATTCTATTCTAGTGATTTGGAAAATTAAAAAGAATTTAAATATTATATTAAAACAAGATTTTTATTAACAACTTAATTATAACTATCAGCGTTTAAAATTAACACGTCGCATGTATTTAAAATATTTAATTGGAGATGCACTACTATTTTTAAACCTTGTAAGGTTTAATATTAGCGTGTTTGCAAATCACTGTAAAACTAATTATTATATGAAAGTATCTTGCAGAAATTAAAACAAATAAAAAAGTAATATAACAAATAAAGAAGTAATGAGAATAATTAAAATTGTATATAACATGTCACAATATAAATAATGCAATTATTGCACTACTATAAAGGAGATGGAAATAACTTAGAAATAACAGACATGAAAATATAATGTTATAGTTATTTACGTATTAAGGGCTGTTAGGATAGCCATAACAAAGCGACGAGGTTGTTATTGCCCTAACTGCACGTGGCACGTACAGCGATTTTCGTCGTACAGCTAAATTCATAAAAAAATGAAACTTGAATGTGAATAATTCACAATACTAAAATCGCCGATTCAATTTTAGTTAGGTCAATATAAAAATCACACATGTCGTTTCCATAACAACCAATTACAAATGATATTTTAGCTGTCAAAGTGCAGAAAATTAAGAAAGAGGCTTTACTTTCAGCGAAAATATTGGCCTGAGCAATGATAAATTAGTACCAGAAAAGTTGAGGAACAGGTACCAAAACGAAGAAAATGTATTTAAAAGATGACAGTAAGAAAATCATACTGAAAATGTAGGCTTTCACAATTTCACCATAACAAATTTTTATAACTTTAAGTAGACTTTTTATAATTTGAATTGTTATTTCGTTTAATTTCCTGTAGTTAAATAAATGTATTTAATTTCCTAAAAGTCGAACACTGTTTTCAACTTGCTAATATTGTATTAATAATTTGTTGATTGAGAGCGGGCCGTTAAGAAAAATGCAGGCTGTTAAGAGCCCATAACAGCCCGCATTTTCTTTGCCAGGGAGGTATGAATAGCTTAACGTACCTCAAAAGTGCCATGTTATTTAGTTCAACACCCTAGTGCGACGAAAAAATATATTACATTTATTTATATGTCCAAAAATCTTGCAATAAATATTATTAGTTCGATATTCTGTTTAGTTTTATATGTATACATTTTTTTTCACGTTAATACGATTGATAACTTATTAGTCTACTCCTATTGGTATACATTCAGATAATAATAATATTTCTATATTTGGTCATTTCAGAAACTCCCTATTAGTAGTAATGAAAGAATAACACATGTTCACTTTACAAAAAATGTACACTAATAGTCCTTATAGGACTAATAAATATAATCTCCATCTGCACACCCATTTAACAAATCCAGCCCATCCATTAATGCTATCCCTTGTTTGTTAATACTCTTGTCCTTGGAACATCTAGCCCTTCTATACCCCCCAACATTCCCCTGCGCCCCTCGTATCCAATTTTCCAGTTCTCGCGTTTCAGTCTCCTCATACAATCAGATATTTGGGATATTCCATATCGGCCAACACTTTACAAATTGCTGCCATGATTTCAATTTCTCTTTTATGTGAGTATATTGTGACAGTTTTCCACCGTTGTCCCGCTTTACAGAATGTTCTCCACATAACTCCTTCTACTTCTCCCCTCTTAATATTTTCTTCCACTTCTTCAAGATTTTCCCTTACTCCCGTTATTATCCCACCTTTTGCTCTGCCCATCGTGCTCATCCTTGAAGCCCCTGCACACTTCCACCTGAATCCATTTGGTAATCTACCTATTTTCTGCTCCTATTCTGTCTTTTCCATCCAAGTTTCCAGCAATCCGACCATATCCTTGCCTGCCACCCAACTTTTTAATTCCTCAAATCCTCCCGCTTCATCCAATTTCTTTTTAATACCCGCAATGTTTCAAAAAGATGCCCAAACTCCACTATCCTCATTTTTCCATTCATGCTTATTGTTAATTCTGTTGTTTAAATCTTTTCCTTTCTTCTTTTCAACTACTAGATTCGGAGGCAAAATATTATCAGAATGAGGAAAACAAATCAACAGGGTCAAAATGGTACTGCAGTGTTATATGTAAGGCGGGGATACTTTGAGACAGCTCAGAGATGCACTCTGCGCCAAAATCCGCACCAAAATCTCCTGACATGATTTCCTCCGCAATTGACATAAAATCCATGTTTGAAGAACAATTTAAGGTATTTAAATTAGAACCTTAATCACTTATGGAAACGTTAAATGGGAAAGTAAAACCCATTAATAATAGACAGGATTTGTAATTAGAAAATAAAAGCTTAAAAATTGAACTTTTTGAAGATTTAAAAAAACAAAACACAGACGTAAATGATATCAATATGAATTTGATTTCTGAAGAGATTAGTGCACGAAATAAAAGGTCCAGAAATGTAATATTATATAACGTAACCGAAACAAACCCAGACAGCGGCTTGAAAACTATAAAGGAAATTTTCGACTCGATCGGAAATACAATACAAACACCTAAACGAATTATTCGACTAGGAAAAGCAGTTGGATCAAAATCGCGTCCTATAAAGGTAACCTGTACCAGCAATGAAGAAGCTTTGTATATTCTTAGGAAATCTAACACTCTAAAGAATATTGAAGTTTATAGAAATATATTCGTTCGAAATGACCCTAGACAAATGGACTACGAGACAACTGATTAACTCCCAACAGAATAATAATTTAAGCATCGTAAATTTACTTTACCAAAACGTGAGGGGTTTAGTTTAGCAATAATGAGTTTTAAAATAACACAGCTACTTTTAACTTTGATATCTATATGTTTAGTGAAACTTGGTTGATGGAAGATATTGGAGATAGCGAAATTTTCAACCATAATTTTAGACACTGCAGGTCCGGTAAAAAAGGTGGCGGCGTACTGATTGCTGTTAGGGACTGTTATTCAGTAATTATAAATGAAATAGTCATACCACCAGATACAAATATTGAAATTGTAAGTGTAACTGTAATTATTAATCATGTAAAAATTTGTTGTATTTGTATTTACATTCCACCATCTCAAACCAATGCTGACTACTCTCATATTTTTGATGTGCTTGAAACTGCAATTGAGGGTAGCGATAATATTATAATTTGTGGTGACTTTAATATACCAGGCTTATCCCGTTACTTCGAGAGTGATGTCATTGAAAATGGAATTATTAACGAATATAACAACTTTGTTACCTTCAATAATCTTCTACAGCATAATTCGATTCGAAACATAAACATTAGAATATGAAATCTTGCTTTATCATCAGCAAACATTACATGTATCACGTCTACGGGCGTTAGTGCAGTTAATGAAAACCCACATCACCCTGCTCTAAATAACTTATTTCAGTTGAAAACTGAGACAACCAGAAATTTTATGCCCGCAGGTTATAAATGCTACAACTTCAAAAAAGCTGATTTGAAGGGTTTATACAATGGAATTCTTGCGTTTGACTGGACGGAAGTTATTAAATTAAATGATTGTGAGGCTGCTTGCGACAAATTTTACGAATTGCTATCTGGATCTCTGGATCTGGATTGAGTTTGCCAAGGGTGATCAAATTATTGACCAGAGCACTTAGGCCTCACTAGGCCCGTTGTGCCCCCTGACAGGGGGGCGACCCAAGGTCGCGAGGAAAGGACAGCACAATGCTTGGAGGGTTATCCCTTATGTTGGCCATGTTCGGCCAGAGCTCCCCTAGCATGGACTCTCTAAGGTGGGCGAGAGCCGGGCAGGTGGTTAACACATGTTCCACTATCTCGTCCTCTTCTTCGCATGCTCTACATATGGAGGTTTTCACCAGTCCCATAGTAAACAAGTGTTTCCTTATCTGACAGTGACCCGTAAGGATAACTGTGATAAGACGCAGATTCCCCCGGGATTGCGTATTGCTTCTTTGGCCTGTCTGCAGCCTGAGGTGTTGTCCCAACGTTGTTTTAGCATCTTGAGAGTATTCTGTTTGAGGATGTCAGTGAGGCATTTCGGTGTTTACGCGATCGGGGGCCCGTCCGTGGTATCACTGAGAACCGATCCAGCTCGCGCCAACTCGTCTGCCTTGCTGTTGCCTTCTTCATTATTGTGTCCTTTGACCCAGCACAGCTCAATACTGTTTGATTGTGCTGCTTGTTTAAGGGTGTTGTGAAATTCTTTTACTAGTCTTGAGGTGATCTTGTGACCACTCACTGATAGTATTGCTGCCCTACTGTCTGTAAGGATTTGATGTTCCTATCACGGATGACACGGTGTAGGATTTCTTTCGCCCCTTGGATTATGCCAACGATCTCTGCTTGCAGAGTAGTTCTGTGCTTCTCTAGGGGTATAGCTAATGAGAGGTCCATTTGTTGCGAGTAAATTCCCGCCCCGGATCCTCTTTTGGTTTTAGAACCATCGGTGTAAATTCGGAGGGTTTCCCCACCCTCTACACTCCCGGTTCCTCTATTTATCGATACATTATAGGGTCTATTAAAGATGTAGCAGGGTGGCAAATTGTCTGTTTTCCTTCCAAGGAAGGGTGTCTTCTTGATAGCCTCCTCTAAAAGATGATAGTGTTTGCCAGCCCTGCCTCCTTTGTACCAGAGTCCAACTGAGTTTAGGCGCAGTGCTGCCGCCGTGGCCATCTCCTCTACGTATAAGTCGAGAACTGGAAGGCAGAACATTGCTTCCATTGCTGCAGTGGGTGTTGTTCGCATTGCTCCGGTCGTGCTGAGGCATGCTATCCTTTGCAATTGAGTAAGCTGCTTTGCTGAGGTTTTCTGTCTGGCTCTGGGCCACCAAACCAGTGCTCCATAGATTAGCATTGGTCTTACTACCGCTGTGTACAGACAAAGTGCTATCTTGGGAGATAGCCCCCATGTCTGCCCTACAGCCCTCCGGCATTGCAGAGGGAGACGCATTCCTTCTTACATTTCATTTTGAGATGTGGTTCCCTCGTCAGCTTGCCGTCGAGGATCACTCCCGGGTATTTGACTTCCGACGACAATGTCAACTGGGTGTTGAGGAGCTTAGGAAGCTTTAGCTTACCTAGTTTCCTTTTCTTTGTGAAGAGGACCATTTCAGTCTTTGACGGGTTTATGGTCAGAGACTGGTCGTTACACCAGTGTTCAATTATTTTAAGGGCTTCATGCATCAAGCTGCATAACACCGTCTCAAACCTGCCTGTTAGCAGGGTGGTTATGTCATCTGCATATCCTATGGTGTGGAAGCCATTGTCGTTAAGTCGCCGCACTAGGCTGTCAACAACTATGTTCCACATGAGTGGTGAGAGTACTCCACCCTGTGGGCAGCATTTAGGAACGATCTTTCTGACAGTGGTGTTTCCTACATTTACTGTGACTGCCCTATTGTCCAGCATGCTTTTGATCCATCCACTAACTGTGGGGTTCACACCATTCGTGGAGAGATCAGTTTCCATTTTTCTGAAGATCGTTTTATCGAAAGCACCTTCTATGTCATTGAACACGCCTAAGGTGGACATTTTGTTGTCCAGAGATCTTTCTATTCAGTCTACAACAGTGTGCAGAGCCGACTACGTTGATCTGCCCTGAGTGTATGCATGTTGGTTAGCGTGGATCGGATTCGTAATCAAAGCCGTCTCGCGAATTAAACTTTCGCACAATTTCTCTAACGTTTTCAGAAGAAATGACGTTAGACTAGTTGGGCGGTGTGATTTGGCTAGTGTATAATCTATACGACCAAGTTTCGGTATGAAGATAACTTTTACTTCTCTCCACACTAGAGGGATGTATCTGAACGCAATACATGCCCTGAAGATTTTGGCTAGGTGGGCTGATAATATGTCCAGCGTCCATTGGTGGAAGGCCGGGAATATATTCAAGCCTGGCGCTTTAAATGGTGAGAAGCTTTTGATTGCCCAGGTTATACGTGTCCCTTCCTGAGGTGATCTGCCATCTCTCAATCCTCCTTGAAGGGGTTTGAGGGTATGGGTTCTGACCTTCATCGGAGGTGTTCGTACATCCTGGGAAATGGGTGTTAATGAGAATCTTAGCTGCTTCCGAGAGGTTAGAAGAGTAACTTCCATCCTCTCGTTTTAGGCAACCTGGTTGTCGTGAGGGATCCTTGGAGAGGATCTTTTTGAGCCTTGCAGCTGCCGAGGTGGTTTCAACCTTTTTATAGAAAGGCCTCAAGGCTGCCCTTTGTTTTTGCCTTATTAGTTTTTTGTAGTCTTGTTGGATGTTTTTATAGACCATCCAGTCCGACTGTTGTTTAGATTTCTTTGCTTTATTAAAGGATTTTCTCGCAGCTCTTCTGAGATGGTCGAGTTCTCCGCACCACCAGAGTGTGGCGTTATCGGAGTCTTCCACCTTTCTTGCAGAGCAGGAGTCCTTATATGCTTTTATAATGGAGTGTTGAAACGTATTTACATAGGCTTCAATGTCTTCCACTGTATTAAGTTGGCCGGTAGCTTCGCAGGTTCGCAGACTCCGTGAGAGGTTGTCTATGTAGGTATTCCTGCCTGTTAGTCTCGGGTTGCGAAGGTAACGTGTTTTCTTACCGGTTGTATGTGTTAGTGTATATTTGATCCACCTATGATCTGACATTGAAACCGACGGTGATACATGCCAGCCGTGGATTTTGTTTAAGATACCGCTAGTCGCCAATGTAATGTCTATTACAGTTTGGTTTCGAGTTGTCACGACCGTGGGTTCAGAGCCTCGGTTTAGTATTTCTAAATTGTTACAAATGATAAATTCATATAGTGACTTACCTCTGTTGTTGGTGTCCACGCTGCCCCACATGATATGGTGTGCGTTAGCGTCGCAGCCAATGACGAGGTGAAGTTTCTCCATCTCACAGTACCACGAGTTGCTCCAGCTCCAGTTGGTGCGGGGGCGTCGTGAGGTAGGTAAACTGACGCCAGGATGGTATCTTTGTTGCCGTCTCCTGCTGACAGCCTTACTACTGTGATGTCACTGGTGGAAAGCTGTGGCATAAGATAGGATATTATGTGCTTAGGTATCTAAATACATGATCTAGGCTTATTATTTGTGGGATGTGTGAATATGTTCCTGGCTTCCGCCTGGTGTGCCTCCATCCTCCGTTTCCATCGAGACCTCCACCCAAAGTGTTCCTGTTGTGGCTAAATTAGCTAGTTTTATGGGGAGAGTGGAGAATTTATAGCTAATCCTTTCTCCCTTTTCTTTGATGAACTGGGCATCTTTTTTTCCTACCCCGAAGACAAGTAGGTGACCCAAGGGTTCCTTCTTCTCTTCAACGTGGAAGATGCACCAGCTCTTTACTTCCATTGCGGCGTTTTGTGCCGCCAATCCCCCTTTACCAGGTCTATGTTTTCCGGTTGCCCCGGAATCCACAGGCGAGATTTCGTCAGCGCTAGCAGCTGGTCAACCTGGACGACAGTCAGTTTGGCCCCTTCCTGCCTCCCTGGCCTTCCTTCTGCGCTTTAGCTTGGCTCCACAAATTCGCTTCCTTTTTGGGGGTTGCTTCTGTTGGCCGGCTAATTTTGTGGTGACGGGTGGATCAGTTGAGCGGCCCGCAGTCACTGTTTTTTGCGGGGAATCCAGTGACTCACCCACACGGCACAAACACGCGGGTAGCCTGGTGCACATCCTCGCATCTCGGCCACAACGATGCGCGGTTGACCTGTTATTCGTCTGGATCCTCATGTCAGGCCGCATTCCGGCTATCCGTTTAGTACGGAGGGGCCTCCCCCTCGACTGAACAGACGGTTCTCGCCCCAACACTCATAGGACCACTGAAGCCCTCTCACCAACGTCAAGGTTCTACAGGTCCTTGAGAGTGTATGAATTGCTATATAACTTTTTATATTGGCAATAAATATCCTGTGTGGTTTAGTCGTGAGTTGATTAGAAATATTCGTATGATAAATCATTATATCAAATTGTATCGAAAACATTAAGTTTATGTTTACTATTATAAATTAAAAATTTCAAACCTTCGAAAACATATCCATCACCTAATTAAAATTGAATATACTATGTATATAAAACATATTGAGCAGACAATTAACTCCGACCCCAAGAAGCTTTGGTCCTATGTGAACTCAAAAAAGGCAAATTCTCGTATACCCTGTGCACTGTTATGGAATAATGCGGAAGTGAGTCAACCACCCGATATCGTTGATGCGTTTGCCTCATATTTCTCCAGCGTATATAAACCAAGCACTTTAATTCCATCCAATGCTATACTAAAGTCTTCGCATAACCATTTTGTACGATCAATAACACAAAATGACACATCAGGATCTGATAAGATTCCTGCTTTCTTGTAAAAGACTGCGTGGGCGCGTTCTCCTTCCCCTTAAAACATCTATATAATTTATCAATAAATTCATCAATATTCCCTATCCGCTTCAAGGTCTGTTACACCTATCTTTAAAAACGGAAATAAAAATTATGTAATTAATTATCGGCCAATTTCAATCATCAATAATTTTGCTAAATTGTTCGAGTTAATCTTAACTTACAGAATTTACAATCAAGTGAGTAGTCAGACAACAACTATTCATTAGTAGGCGCTCAACCGTTACGAATCTACTGAACCTTACACAATTTATTTCCAAAGAACTAGACAAACAGAAGCAGATAGATGTTTATACAGACTTTCGCAAAGCGTTTGATACAATCAATCATGAATTACTCTTGGCCAAGTTAGATACATTCGGCATAAATTCAATGACGATAAGTTTGATTAAATCCTATTTATGTGATCACGTCAATTTTGTTGAATGTGGTGGGCATTGTTCTAGAGATTATACTCCTACCAGTAGTGTTCCGCAGGGTTCAAATTTGGGTTCTCTATTGTTTGTTCTGTTCATCAACGACATCGTGAAGGACATTTCGTAAGCCATATTATTATATGCAGACGATGTTAAAATATCCAGATCTATAAATCTAACAATGATCATATGATCCTTTAATCAGACCTCCGCAAAATTGAATCCTGGTGCATGAGGAACTCGCTGGACCTAAACATTACAAAATGCTGTTGTCTTTCAAGTGACCTGGCGTCCACAATAAACATTTCTTTGTTATAATATAATTAATTTTATTATTTAGAAATATATTTTGTTAATTAATGCGTAGTTAGAATGACATCACCCGCCAGATGTCAATATGCTTAGTTCGTAGTTTTAGTTTATATATAAATAGATTAGACGCATGCATTCCAGATTCAGATTCATTATTATATTATTCCCGTAACGCTTCACATATCAATTATTCTCCGTATAATTAAGTTTTAAGTAATGTAATTAATTGTAAATTTCGGAAATAAACCTTTTTAAAAAACACAATTGCGAACCACGAAATTTAACTGGCGCAGTCGGTAGGATGTCATAAGGGCACAAATTTTGAGGGAATATCAAAATAGTGCACCGTCCGTCTTTACGGTTGAATTGGCATCGAACAAGTTCCACGTCGAAGCAGCACCAGAGGGTCCTCCGAACATCGAGGGACTAACACCCCGAGGGCAGCAGACCGAGGAACACACATGGACAGCGTGATCTTCGTTATTGAGTGGTAAGCATTGTTTTTTAGAGGTTTTTTCCATATTTTTGTTCGCGTGTAAAATTTTATGTACGCAAGTGATACATCTTCGGACCCAATTTCACCACAAATTCTCAATTCCCCAAACCGCGTCCATTCTCCAGCAAATTTTGTACTCGACGACCTAATCAATAAATTAGATAATTTAGTAATTACCGAAGAATTAAAAATGGAAAATATTAAATATCAATTGCTAAAATTAAATGTCGAAACGATTCCTTATTTCGACGGGAGTAACGAACTCACAGAAATATTTATTTCAAGATGCGACGCTGTACTAGATCAATTTAGACCTTTAAATAACGAGTTGGTGAATACATATTTAATAAACGCGATAATAAGTAAACTTAAAGACAAAGCGTTGATTGCCATAGGTTCGCGTATAGAATTAAACACATGGCCTGAAATTAGAAATCATTTAAGGCAAAGGTTTGGTGATCTGCGAAATTACGATTGTTTAGTTCAGGATTTAATTAATTTGAGACCTTTTAAGAATGAAAAATATTTAGATTTCGGGGAACGTATACAAATTTTGCGAAGTAGACTATCCGCTAAAATTAACTCCTTATCGGCAGTGGAAATGCCGGACGCGACAAAGCGCATTCATCAACGTAGCTACGATGAGTTAGCATTAAAGACGTTCTTACGCGGAATTCGCGGCAACATACAAAGTATTATCAGGTTACGTGACCCTGACACACTAGAGCAGGCAATGAACTATCTTATAGAGGAAAATAATTTTCAGAGTACGCTCGATACGCCGAATGTATCAAATTTTAATCAAAATAATAATAAATTTAACAACCCAAATTATAATAAATTTAATAATCAACGTAGACCGCGTAATTCAAATTTTGGCAACAATAATTTTAATAATTATAATAATCGTTTCAATCAGTACCCTAGACCGCAAAATAACTTTATGAACCGGCCTAGTAGTTCTCAATTTAAACAACAACAACCACGGTTCCTTACTAACAGTCAAGTGTTTGGGAGACCTCAAAATCCACCAAATCACAATTTTAACAGACCACAAAATTATAATAATTACAGTCAAAATTTTAATCGGAATTTTAATCCATTTAATTATAATCAGCCGCCTGGACAGATTCCCCCGCGTTTACCAAATCCTATACCCATGTCAACTTCGACGATTTACATAAATAAACAAGAATTGCGTAATTTAGATGAGCCAACGTGCTCTACAAATATTAGTACACGAAGTAACAGCGTCATTGATCAGAACGGGAAAAATGAAGATAATTTTTTAGTATAAGTCGCCTTGGCAAACCGTCTATAGAATTTTTAAGCATTAATAATAATTTTAGTAATTTACCTTTCATTGTAGACCCCGAAACAAAATTAAAAGTTTTATTAGATTCCGGTAGTACGCGATCATTTATTAGTTCTCGCCTAGCAAAAAAATTAAACAAAAATTTATTTAAGGATGATCCTTTCGAAGTAACAAGTGCTCATGGCACGTCCCGCGGAACACACAGCGTTATTATTAACCTACAAAAATTATTTAAAAGTAACTTTGCTGCAAAAATAAAATGCTATATATTCGATTTTCATTCTTCCTTTGATATCCTGTTAGGCGTAGATAACATGACAAAAATTAACATTTGCTTAGATTTTAAAAGGAAATCAGTAGTAACCTCTAACGTAGAAATACCATTTAAATTTCGGAATGACCAAGGCATATCTAATGAAAATAATGATAAAAATAATAGTATTAGAATTAGTAATAATAATCTTAATGTTAATAATTATAGTATTCCTGTTGCTCCGCCTGTCACTAAGCGAATATTAGTGCCCGCTCAGAGTCAACAGGTAATAGAAGTAGAAGTTTTAAATATTGAAAACGGTGAGGCCGTAATTCCTAGAACTGACGTTACGAATTTCTTAGTGCCTGAATGTGTCACTATAGTTAAAAATAATAGAGCTCTTTGTACTGTAGTTAATAAAACTGACATAGATAGGGAAGTTACATTAAAAAGACCTGTCCTGGTTACCCCCATCAGCGGATATGATGTGGTACCCCACGAACAGGATTATAATGAAAATATTACTTTAAGTAAGAAAGATTTTAGGACAAATAATAATTTGAATATGATGAATACAAATAAATTTAAATTCGATTTCTCAAGTATTAGAACTGATCACATGAATGATGAAGAAAAAGCTGTTATTAAAAAATTAATAAATAAGTATTCCGATATTTTTCATGTAAAAGGGAATCATTTAACGTTAACCAATAATATTAAACACAGGATAATTACGACCGATGAGATTCCGGTCTATACTAAATCGTATCGCTACCCCGAAGTGCACAAAGCCGAGGTAAGCAAGCAAATTAATGAAATGTTGGAACAAAACATTATTAGACCATCCTTTAGCCCATGGTCCTCTCCTATATGGATCGTTCCCAAAAAATTAGATGCTTCAGGTCAACGAAAATGGCGCGTTGTATTCGATTATAGGAAATTAAATGATAAAACTGTAGGTGATCGATACCCCCTTCCCAATATAAAGGACTTGTTAGATAAATTAGGGAAATGCCAATATTTTACAACCCTAGATTTGGCATCAGGCTTCCACCAAATTGAGATTGACGAACGCGACGTCCCAAAAACTGCCTTTAATACAGAAAACGGTCACTATGAATTTTTAAGAATGCCATTTGGGCTTAAAAATGCCCCAGCTACTTTCCAGCGCGTCATGGACAATATTTTGAGGGGAATTCAAAAACGAATACTGTCTCGTCTACATGGACGATATAATTATTTTTTCCACTAGCTTACAAGAACATATCGATAGATTAAACGAAGTTTTCAAAAGGTTAAGAGAGGCTAATTTCAAGGTTCAATTAGATAAATCGGAATTTCTTCGTAAAGAAGTAGCGTATCTCGGACATGTTATTACACCCGAAGGTGTTAGACCAAATCCAGACAAAATTATTGCCATTCAAAATTATCCCATCCCCAAAACGACAAAACAAATTAAAGGATTTCTCGGACTGTTAGGATATTACCGAAAGTTTATTAAAAATTTTGCAGACTTGACTAAACCGATGACGAAACGTCTAAAAAAGAATTCAGTTATTAATATTAATGATGCAGACTACCAAAATTCATTTAACTTGTGCAAGAACGTCCTGACTAACCAGCCATTACTCCAATATCCAGATTTTTCGAAACTCTTCTTGCTGACCACAGATGCTAGTACTCAAGCCCTTGGTGCCGTTTTATCACAGGGTAAAATTGGCACAGATTTACCAATCGCATATGCTAGTCGAACGTTAAACGATTCTGAAACGCGTTATTCTACTATTGAAAGAGAACTACTCGCTATGGTTTGGGCTGTCAAATATTTTAGACCATATCTATTTGGGCGTAAATTTACAATTATTACTGACCACAAACCACTTCAATGGTTAATGTCTATCAAAGAACCAAATTCAAAATTAGTTAGATGGAGGCTGAAATTGTCAGAATATGACTATGACATTGTTTATAAAAAAGGTACTTTAAACAAAAATGCTGACGCACTATCTAGGATCGAACTAAATGTTAATGAAGAATATGCCCAAAATTTAGAAGAATATTTGAAAAATTTTGATGAGATTGAAAATGATCAGTCATCAGTTATTGCAGAACCCCCGGAAACTATTCGTATAAATGAAATTGAAAATGATGGCGCTACAATTCATTCAAATTCGGAAAACCCTATTTTTGGTATACCAATATCAGATAAACCGGTCAACGTTGGTGATAACCAAATTATAATTACAGAGGTGGAACATTCATCATCTAAACCGAAAATTACTAATTTATTTAATAATAAAAAAATGCGAATACATGTTCAATTTTCTAAAAGAAATTTTGTGAATGAAGTCATTAGTTTTGTAAAATAATATATTGTTCCTAAAATAAATTATTATCTATACTTCAAAAGTCCTATTTACGAAAAATTCAGTAGCGTTCTCCAAAATTATTTTAAAAATTCAGAACTTAAAATGACTAAATGTAATAATTTGCTTACGGACGTTGAAAATAATAACGATATATTGGAAATTATCCAAAATTATCATGAAGGAAAAACAAATCATCGAGGCATAGACGAAACTGAATTAAAACTCAAACGGATATATTATTGGCCAAGTATGAGGAAATCAATCCAAGAATATATTAATGATTGTGAAGTCTGTTTAGTTTCTAAATATGATCGCAAACCACTTAAATTAAAATTTAATCACACCCCAACAGCTATGAAACCATTTGAAATAATTCACATAGATTGTATTGCCCTTGAAGTTTCCAAATTCCTTACTATAATTGATTCATTTTCTAAATATACGCAACTTTACAAATTAAATTCTTACCAAGCTGTTGATGTAGCAAACAATTTAATAAAATTCTTTTGTCACCATGGAATCCCTAAATTAATTATTTCGGATAATCATTTGGAATTTAAGAACACGGTTATTAGAGAACTTTTGGAAATTCATAAAATCAAAATTCATTTTATTAGTTCCCAACACCCAGAATCTAAAAATAGAACGCGTACATTCGACGATCATTGAACACATACGGCTCCTTAATAATCAAGACACATTTAAAAAAGAACCAATAGAAATTAAAACCTTATACGCCGTACTAGCATATAATAATTCTATCCATTCGACTACAAAATTAAGACCTTCTGAAATTATTTCGGGACACATCGATAATGAATCTCTTTTAGACCTCAACTTAGAAACCTTAATTACAAACAATTATGTAGAAAATCATAAAACTATAGTCAAATTGTTGTATGAACAAATAAATGAAACAATAAATGAAAATAAAACAAGAACTATTGAAAAACATAACTTAACGCGAGAGGAAGTTCCAGAAATTCCAGAAAAAGTATTTATTAAAAACAAACAAAAACAATCAAAAACTAAAAATAAATATCAAAAAGAAAACATTCAAACTATTGATCCTAATCGTAAAACAGCAGAAATAGAAACCAGACATCATAATCAATCTAGTAAAATTCATTTGTCAAATATTAAACGTCCCAGAGTCAAAAGATCTAATTTAAAACAAACTCCAAATTTTGAAACATTTATTGAGATTTTAAGTAATGATAAAGAAATAAACAATGAAAACGTAAGACAAATTTCGGATGATATATTCAATGCCCCTCTAGAATACTCACTCGCTCACTGTGTGAGTAGAGATTTTAAAATGAGTGCAGGAATAGCACGTGAATTTAAATTAAGATTTGGAAAAATTAGAGATTTATCAAAACAAAACGCAAAATTATATTCTCTCTGTCATATTAAAGAAGAAGGTAGATATATTATTTATTTGATCACTAAAGAAAATTATTTCGACAAACCCACTTTAGAATGTTTGTTTCATACATTAATAAATTTAAAACAATTCTGTTTAGACAAAAACATCACTAAATTAGCAATTCCCAAATTAGGTTGTGGCCTAGACCAATTAGATTATAATTCAGTTAAAGCTATGATAAATTATATCTTCCAAAATTCTAAAATACAAATAAAGATCTATTTTGGTACACCAAAAATTGATGACGAAGTACCAGGCCCATCATCTTCGATAACTCCAAATCCTAGTTTAGTCCAGCAAAGAAAGTCATTTTTTGTGAACTATACTAAACCTGAACATTTCAAAATTAGTAAACGAAAAATTAATACAAAATTTCAATGAAACAATCAAAGATATCGCACATAACCAAAACTTGCTCAAGGCCAGAATAATGCAATTATACGCAATCTATAAAGAGGAGATAGACCACCAACACGAATTATTCACTAAAGATCTGTATAATCGACTCATTTTACTTTACACAATAATCGAAAATATTTTAGAAGAAATTATTAACTCATTAACATTTTGCAAATTAAAAATTCTTAGTCAAGATATAATTAGGCCCCAAGATTTATTTAATGAACTAAAAAAGATTTCCGTTCACTATAATGAGGAATTGCCTTTCGACCTTAAATTAGAAAACATTTTAGATTTTGAATCCGCGATATCAGTTGATTGCAAAATCGAATAATCAAAAATCTATTATTTCCTATCCCTTCCTATTAATTATGAACATCCTTTTGATCTGTATAAAATATACCCTATACCGCTGAAATATAAGTCCGAATATGTAACTATAATTCCTAATGTAAAAGTAATGTTAAAATCAAAAATTAACTCAAAAACATGGCCTCTAAGAGACATATGCTTGGGTATTAACAAGAAATTCCAATGCAACGATAACTTGCTCTTAAATTACCAGGCTGATTGTGAAACAGAGCTTTTGGTCAATGGAACCACCCAAAAATGCAAATTTACAAAATTAGAAATCGAAAAGAACCATTTAGAGAATATACCCAATACCAACCAGTTCCTAGCCGTTTTTAAGAAAAAGGAAAAATTGAAGATCACCTGCCCGAATCAAGAAGAGACCCGTGACCTGGAAGGCATTTTCATCATTCAACCCAACAAATGCGACCTAATCTTCCGGAACTATAAAGTGCCCCAAATGGAAACAACGTATGGAACCCCAGTGCTCGTGAGTGCTTCGACCCCAGAACTGAAGAACTATAATCTAAATAACTTTACAATACAATTGAAAAGACTTCAATTAGAAGACATCCCAGTGTATTCCCCGATACCCGATATAAATAATTCAATGATACCCCTAAAACCCAGTGCATGGACACTAATACTTTATTCGTTCATAATAATTTGTGTAGTGACTTTGTTTTACAGACGCTTAAGACGCAGAGGAGCAGCCACCCTTGTAAAAGATGATGATTCTCCTCCACAGGTGTGTCGGATCTAGGGGGAGAGGAGTGACCTGGCGTCCACAATAAACATTTCTTTGTTATAATATAATTAATTTTATTATTTAGAAATATATTTTGTTAATTAATGCGTAGTTAGAATGACATCACCCGCCAGATGTCAATATGCTTAGTTCGTAGTTTTAGTTTATATATAAATAGATTAGACGCATGCATTCCAGATTCAGATTCATTATTATATTATTCCCGTAACGCTTCACATATCAATTATTTTCCGTATAATTAAGTTTTAAGTAATGTAATTAATTGTAAATTTCGGAAATAAACCTTTTTAAAAAACACAATTGTGAACCACGAAATTTAACTTATATATATAAACAACTTTATTCACAGTAAAAAAATGCAGAATTAAATTTATATGTTACATTGAGTTTATTGCTGGTAGCGGCTGTGAAAGGGCTATCGACAACAGTCTTTCGGCCCTTGTTTTCTTTCATTTAGTCGTAAACGAACTATTGACGATTACGAGTAAACACTAAATAACGCTGTATTATTACGTGTTAATTCAATCAAAGATTTGGGAGTATACCTTGATCAAAAGTTAACTTTTATCTCTCATATTAACAAAATTTGTAATGATAGTATAAGGTTACTTGGTTTCGTAAGACGTACATGTTCAGATTTTAAGAATATAAGGGCCTTCATTAAACTGTACGTAACGTATATTAGATCTAAGCTTGAATATTGTAGTTTAGTTTTGTCACCTACTTATCACAAACAAATAAAAGCAGTTGAAAATGTGCAGAAACGATTCATGCGACTGCTATATTTTAAGTTAACTGGAACTTATCCTATCTACCATTCATTTAATTATAGTAATCTCTTCGACATGTTTCTCTTAACTTTCCTTTACAAAATACTAAATGGTCTCATTGATGAACCCAATTTGTTAGAAATTATAAACATTAACGTGCCAAGTGTGGCTTCAGGAAACCCTTCTCTATTTAGGTATTCTAAAACAAACACCACGTCTCACTTTAACTCACCGATGATACGGATGTCTACATTATATAGCGTAGTACAACATTCGTTTGATATTTTCAATGACACCATTTCTTCATATCGCCGATCTATTACAAGTATTATCAAATAACTTAGTGGGATTCATTAGCTTACGTTTCATCTCAACTATAGATAGCTATGTTTGGTTTGAGATCGTATCGCTGTAATGAATTAAATTCTGAAATTATGTTTACATTCTTTGTAATTTTATAAGTTTTTATATTTTATTTTTTTATTGTAATATATTAGGTATGGTATATGTGTGTGCGTGAGTGTAAGTATGTACGAGTTGGTTTGTATGTATATGTGTATAATTATAGATAAATATCTTTACTGTATTTTTTCCCTGTAATTGGATTGTAGATATCTGTTGGAGAAAATAAATTATATTATTATTATTATTAAAATAAATGATATTATTAATATTTTTATGTATGCTGAAGATACATCAGCAATTATAAGGCACTCTTCAATCAATAAACAATCAATAAATTAATAAACTAGTATATTGGTTTATACATAATAGATTAATTATTAATTTAGATAAAACTGTTGTCTTTCGATTTAAAAATCAGCAATGTAGACAGGATCTAAGCATAAACCTAAAAATGGAAACACAGCATCGATATTTTTTGACACAACGACCGATTTTTAAAGACCTTCTATAACTTCGTCTGTGAGTAAACTACGTCCACGTTTGAATTCAGTGTACCAGCGACATACAATGGCTGTAGATGGCGCTTCATCGTCAAACATTGAATTCAGTTGATTGGTCAACTGTTCTTGAGTTATAAAATGTCGAAAGTCATAATAAATCATGGCTCGAAAAATTAGTACGAATAACGTCAAAAATATCAAAATGAACGATGGCAATATTGTATTTCATCTGGCAATACTACTATTGCCAATTTTCAATATATAAATAGCATCCATCGTATCAATCAGAGCCTCTAGTTGGTTTAATGATAACATAAGGCATTAAACGTTCTGCTATAATATTGAGGGTGGACAATTTTCATGATTGTTCTTTAGCGTTTTTAAATAATATAGTATAACAATTTCAGTCCGTATTATGTCTTTTTTCGTTTTAAAACGGAATATATTAATAAACACAGTTTTCGGTCAAACATTTTTAAAAGCAATTAAGACACCGATTTTAAATATGCGTATATTATTTCGCAGTCTACATCTTTATTTAAGCGTCAGACAAAAATCCATTCTGGCTATTAAATTTAAAAATACATGTATCTACTTTTTTCTTACTAAATTTACCCTTTCATTGTTAATTTATTTCGCTATTTCACGACTTCACCGAGAGATAATCTAGCATTTTCTGTAGTAGTAGGAATGTAGTTTTTATAATTTTCTACATTTGTGTTTCTCTATTTAAATTGATTGTTTTGTTCTTTGTGTATTTTCGTGTGTGTCCTCAGCAAATTTAGGTTAATTAATTATTTTGTGACAGTTATTAGTCTCTCTTCTTATTTAAGCAAACGTTTTGTTGATTATTTAGTTGAGACAGTACATTTGAAATTTCTTTCTCCAACGTTACTAGTACATGGAGAGTACAATTTTGAGAGCCATTCTTTTCACATTTTGAGCAGGCTGATATTTAAAATTTGTCTTGTGATTTTGCATAAGTAATGTAAAAGAAATCTGAACAGCAGTATCGTTACATCTGCCACCTCCTAAAAATTACATCTTTACCAATGATAAATCATCTTAGAAATTGCAGTAATTCATATCATTTTTTTACCAAAGATTAATATTGCACTGCCTTGTAAAATGTGGATCATTATTAGTAGATAATATGATATATTCAGACAACTAATGAAATTAGGTTTGAAATTAAAGCAACTGAATTATTTCTAGATACGATTTTAAGCCATTTAGCAAAGTAAATTTTATTTCTGAGAGGGAAAGCTATTATATAAAATAATTATGCAACTAATGTATGTGATATTAGAGTTCTAGTATGTTAATTGTATTAATTAATCAATAAATTAATCTTTTCTTATATAATAGTTTTGAAATAGATATCTGATTTTTATAACTTATTACATATTAGTAAAAGTTGTGAAAAATAATATAATAATAATTTTAATAATTAGAACTACAGCTTATGAATGATTAATTTTGAAACTTAAAGATATAAATTAGGTATTTAGATGGATTTTCTATATAATTATGAGATTTAATCTATGCACAGAATTATTTAATATATAAAAGGATTAAAATTATTAATTAGGAACAAAAGGTTTCATATAATAATAACGTGTAATGTAGTAGTACTAATAATTAAAAATGCAAGGTCTTTTAAATCTTAATATAGTTATTTATAAGGTTAAGCAAATATGGTTAATAACCAAATAAAATCAATGCTAATCAATAATTTTGCTAAAGCAATAACAATATTAATGACCTAATTTTCATTGTAGAATGATGTATACATATTTTCTAAATAATTAGATATCAAACAAAATTAAATCGGTGCAATTAATATATTTGGTAGTAGTTATTTGCCGTAATTTATTTAAAATCTGCTTCATAAACCTCATCATTAGTGAAAGTTCTTTCTAAGTATAGCACATTTGTATTAGCGCGTTCTAAATTTATTTCTCAGTCCGATTGTAAGAAAACCCACAATGCTCCTATATGCAATTTTTATTTCATCGCACAGGTCTCTAACGAGTTCTGTAGAATAGACATCATTACTATAACGATTTTCCGAGAATTTCTTGCAGCTCTTCCAGGTAAATATTATTAGGAAGTATTGCAAATTCATCCTCTTGAAGATAAAGTAGTGTTTTGTGATAAAATATATTCAAGTCCTTTGCTTACTTGTAGAAAAGTGGCTAATAATTAAACACATCGTCTCGTAAATCTTTAAATATTAGTGTTATTACGACCACCAAATAAATAAATTATTGGATAAACTATTTTATTGGCTAATTCTACGTCGAATATTAATTTATACAAGAGTATTATCCATGTTATAACCTTAAAGAAACATTGGTTTAGGGTATTTATTTTGCCCAATAAGCTTTAGGTATTTTTAATTACTTTAAAAAGTGTTTAGCGTGCGAAACAAAAGAAAGTTTAAATAATGTTAAAATCAAGCCTAAAATCACATGTAGATCTCATTAGGATAGCTTTATTATAAACTTGAATCTAAAAATAAACAAAAATTTTAAATACAATTTCCGTAAATTTATTCCTTATTTATTATTTTATTATGAGTCTTTTACACAAACTTATTCGTGTAAATTGAAACTTACTTAAGAAAATATTATTTTATTATTCAAATTATATTATTATTATAGGGTCCGCCAATAAGGGCGCGTGAACTTTAAAATTGAATAAAACAAGTTGTGTGTGAGGTAGAAACGAAATTTATTTTTCATTCGAAAGGGTATTCGACCCCATTAAGTATGGAAGATAACATCGTTCAAATGACCACCGCGGCTCCGTTTGGTAGCCCGGATCCGGGAGGTCCAATTTTCGATGACTCTGGAGCACATATCGGCCTCAATTTGAGCGATGGCGTTGCGTATGTTGACTTTGAGGTCATCGGTGTTTAGAGGCTTGTTGGCGTAGACCAGCGACTTGAGATAGCCCCAGAGAAAAAAGTCTAAAGGCGTTAAATCGCACGATCTCGGTGGCTAGTTGATATCGCCTCCGCGCGAGATGACCATGTCCGGAAATCGCTCGTGCAGAATGTCCATTGTGGCATGGGCTGTGTGGCACGTGGCGCCGTCCTGCTGGAACCACATGTCGTCCGTGTCCATATCATCCAGTTTAGGCCAAAAGAAGTTGGTTATCATCGACCTGTAGCGCTCCCCATTGACAGTTATGGCCGCCCCAGCTTCGTTCTCGAAAAAGTACGGACAATTTTGCTTGTTCACATACCCGTTCATCCAGAAATGAGCCTCGTCGCTGAAGATGATTTTTCGGCCAAAATGGGGGTCTGCTTCCAACTGCTCCAGAGCCCAGTCAGCGAACGCCCGACGCTGTCTGTGGTCGTTTATCTTGAGCTCCTGGATCAATTGGATTTTGTACGGGTGCAGACCCAAATCCAGATGCAAAATTCTGCGAGTTGATGTCTCCGAAAGGCCAAGTTCCTGTGCGCGACAAAAAATGGACTGCCTCAGGTTCTCGCGCACACTCTCACGGACAGCAGCGATATTTTCGTTCGATCGGGCGTTTCGTCGACGTGTAAGTGTTGGCTGGTTGTTTACTGAACCAGTCTACTCGAATTTGCCCACCAATCGACGGATAGTCGACTCTACAGGCCGATCATCGCGACCGTAAAATGGGCGAAGTGCGCGGAACGTTGCTCGAACTGATGACCCATTTTCGTAAAACAATTTAATAATTTGCACGTGCTGCTCGACACTCAAACTTGCCATGGTGATTTGGGGTTACTGAACAAATGACAGCAACTTTGACAGCTCTACCTCGAACAACATGGCCGCACCCTTCCGGCAAACTTCGCGCGTCCCTATTGGCGGACCCTTTATAATAGTGGTGATATGAGTAATTACTTATAAATAATTAAATATCGGTCGTTGTACTAGTCATGGATTTATTTCCAATTAGTGATTTGTTTACTAATCTTAATAATACCCACTGTTCTACAGTTACAATATATTTCTTGCAAATCAGTTCTATTCAGAAACATTTAAACTTGCAAATTTGAACATTTCAGCCTAATTATTACAATGAACATAGTTTTTCCAAATTGTTTATTTCGTAAGAAACCTACTTTTTATTTTTGAATTATATAGATTTGGTGGTTTCAAAATCTCTGAAAACCACTCGATCAAATTTATTTTTCTCATTAATCACATATTGAAACTCTTACTATGTTTTTACCAAAATTAATTTATCGTAATATGATTTACATATATACAAAAATCACGACTTAAGTTTCGACCTGTTACAGTCATTATCAAGTTGATACACTTACTACGTTTTTACCACAATTAATTTATTGTAATATGAAACTTAAGTCGTGATTTTTGTTTATATCTAAATCATATTACAATAAATTAATTGTGGTAAAAACATAGTAAGTGTTTCAATATGTATAATAAAATGTAATAAAATCCTTTAGTTCGTTGTAGAAAATTAAATAATAAATTTAAAAATACGAAAACATTTCGTGAATCTACAACAATGAGTCTTACTAAGACTACAAAACAAATTAATTTTGAAACAACTTCTCTAGCTAATACTTCGACAGACATTGAATAATACAAATCAATTTGCGTGTTACAAATAGTACAACTATCAAAGCAACACTAATTTGCATGAAACTATTTCTGTTGAATAAACTAATAAATGATAAAATGTACTTTAGATTGTTTAAATGTAACTATAACATGGAAAATTAAGTATTAGCTAGGGAAGTAGTTGTTTCAAATTAATTTGTTTTGTAGTCTTAGTAAGACTCATTGTTGTAGATTCACGAAATGTTTTCGTATATTTAAATTTATTGTTTCAATATGTGTTTAAATTTGGATTACCACCTAGTAACGGTCACAACCATCATGAATTTTCTCATTAATGCTACTAATATTCAACCTACTTCGCCAAATACTTTATAGTATGTTCCTACTTATACATAATATATAACCAACCAGCTTTTTTTCTGTGACCTTTTCCGCTCTAAATATTTTAGCTACGCAAATACTTTCGCATCTTCGGTGCATCTGCCACCTCCTAAAAATTACAACTATTTAAATCAATAAAACATGGGTGTTTTAAGAGGAATCTCATCGCGTACGAATTAAAAATCACGGCACTAGAAGCGGGGTAATCTCCCACTACTACCAAATATGTCCTCTCAGGCGCCAACCAATTAGAACTATCCCCTTCCAAACGACACCGATCGCGCTACAACCGAAATATGATCCAGAGCTCGCATAAGAAAAACATAATATTGTATATACACTTGTCGACACACTTTAAAATTATTAATCATGCATCGTATGGGTTTTGCTTTGTGCTCGGTGGAATTCTCGTTTATAGCCACTTCCATAAACAAATGTTTATATCGTATTAAAATAGCATTGAATAATTTATCATTATACAATTCTGGTGAAATACAAATTTGAGCAGTGAACTATTTCATTATTTCACGTGTAAAGTAAAACAATAGATTACAACATTACAATAAACTATAATGATGTGTGAAGAAAAAAGTATTTACTTGTAAAGAAACAAGTTTGAAATTTCTATTATTTAACTTAAAAAAAACTTGAAATTTGATTTATTTACTAAATAGCAATGAATTGCAAGAAACTATCCTGATTTGTGAAGTAGATACATGTAATTATGATAATTATTTATATAAGTAATGTGCAAAAATAATGTTCTACTTTCATTATTTACTTGATAAAATCATCTACAACTTATTTCGTAATAAATTTACCGGACGTACATTAAATATGTTGCAAAACCAATCAATTGTAATAAAGAATAATTAGTTGAGAAGTAAATACATATACCTAATTTGTAAAAAAAATTGTTCAAATATTAATCCTTATTGTGCAAACAATATTTAGATAACTTTTGGTAAATAATAAAAAATAAGTTAATGAAATTTTTGTAAAAAAATGTTTTAATAGTATTAGGTAACTGACAAAATCGAAGTTTTATTTATTTAATATTTTAAAACTTTTAGAAATATTATTTTTTTAATAAAATTAAAATGAATGTTACATTATTTATATAAAAATAGAGTCGTTACCCACGGACAATTAAAATTAATGTATAAACCATGTAAACTTGTTGTCACCATCTATATGGTTTACCATTTACAAGAAATTATTAATTTGCCAAATTTAGAGTTTAATTGCGACTATTTATTTTTCCTTATTTGCTGAGCCTCTAAAATAAATTTTGGCTCTCTGATGGCCAACTGACGGATGTGGGGTCTACTAATTCTGGCAGCAAACATTCTTCGTAGAATTTCACTTTCATTTTATGTTGTCAAAAATGTCTGTCTCGCCTTATACATATATTCCACTTTTAGAGGAATATTATGCCCTGTCCAAACACCAAAAATGAATCATTTTCTGTTGGCTATTTCCAATTGCTCTTGAATCTGATAATACCATTTATGTCCTCTATTTATGGTAAACACATTTGATGCATTGTCAAATTTCCAGAACGTAATATTTTTGTTTATTATCCTCTCTTCAAAGTTCATATTGTAAGCAGAATAGGGACACATGATTTCTATTTATTTGCTCTATAACTAAAGTTGTTCACTTAGAAGTCGTTCGTCGTTTACTGTCAGGCATGGATTAGCGAAGGTCAGCAACGTCGCAGAAGAAGAACCGAGAAACAAGGAAAACAAATGTCGTTCAAGATAACAAGATTTCTAGAGTACCAGATCAATTGCCGATCTATGGTTAGCTAACTCAAGCCATCCTGTAACCCTTCAAAAAATTTATCGCTGAATCAGAACTTTCGGTTTGTAATCCTATCAGTCACGTCTTATGTTACCAATAACGGCTCAACATCCACAGCACGTTTAGAGTGATGTAGGTTACGACTTCACTGGAACCTACAGTGGCATAGGATGGTTTGTATATCTGTCTGCCGGTGAGCGCATCTCATAAACGAATGATCCTTTTGAGATTTAAACTTAAGGTTATATCGTTAAAAACTGGAACTGAAAAGTTTTTGGTGAACATTCATAAACATGCAATTTATATATCAAGTAAAGAATCCAAAATTGAGCAAATCATTTCACATCATCATTTTTTATTTATTTATTACCCTAGAGGAAAAATTCCCAATTACATGGCAAACTTTCGAAGTATTATTTGACCAACAGAATAAAGAATTTGAGCAATATCATGAATGACAGTGAATAAATTAAGAATAAAACCATGCTGTTTATTAGAGAAAAACGATTTAATATTATTGTAAATTTGTTGTGAATATTGACATTCGATTTAAGTATTGGACAGAATGATAATATTTCAATGAATTAGGAAAAGTTTTAATTGATGAGTTAAAAAAAAAATTAAAGCGAATAGCAGAAAAGAGGAGCACAATCTTTCAAAAGAAATTCAGGTATATTTTCATCACTAGAAGGATATTTATTAGCAAGTTTCCTAAGAATGTCATGAACAACTTTGTCCGAATTTGATTTTAAAAAGTGGACATGTAAGAGATATAAGCAGATTTAGTTTAACATAATTATTGGTCGAAGATATCTGAAATTTGCGTATTTTTTTTTCAACAAACTGTTCATTTTTCCCTAGTAGTTATGTTTTTTTTTTTTTTATTTAGTGGCAGAGACACATTTTTTTTCCAAAAATTAGTTTAATGGACTCAGGGGACCTCAAAACGGATATTTCCGCAAAAAAAATTTCAAAAAAAAATCACGATCACAATACTTCCCCTATATACACGTTGTCCCGTGAAATTTTGAATACGGGCAATTGCATGCATTACTTGTTGCTTAGCTACCACGCTTGTAATAAAATATGGAATCAAAATGAAACACATTTACATAATATTTTAATATTACTATTCTTACAATCACAATTCTGACGTAACAAATAACAACTAACTACAATTTTCATCTTATTAAATGTTCGAAAACATCTTGTTGAGCCAAGCGATATCCCAAACGATCATAAAATTCCCATTTTGAAGCTATATAAGTCAAATTGACATTCGTTTGCAGCAACAACCATGGCAACCAATAATAATAATCGAGATGCAATACAAACACATTACTCATATTCAAAATTTCTGGGGACAACGTGTATACTTCGTATATAGGAAAAGTAAAAAAACATTAAAAACATTTCCAGTATGGACAGTGGAGGCGGAAACTGACCCTTGTTCCTACGCCTACTTACCATACCCTGACTAAGACTACCAACATTACTCTATCCCTTCATGCGGATTCAACAAATATTTTGCAGAAAGTATCCCGAAATGAAATTAACTAGTATCATTTTTTTCCCGCGCACGGGTAGCAATGCCCCCTGAATGCTCTTGGGGCACCGGCGGAACTGGTGACAATACTTCACCATATGCCCCCCTTGTCACACTTTCATCATCTTTATTGTAGGTAATTATATAAATCATTATTACAGCATATGTATAACATATAAATAGAAACAATTAACTAATTCTTAAAATATTATTGATTATTGCGGCTTCTACTTCGTTATACATGTTAAGTATAAATAATAAATAATTTGTAACTTTGTTTGTATAACACAATTTATTTACTGACTATAGTTTCGGCATCTCAACGTGCCATTATCAAAACATACAATGATTAAAAAGTACAATTACAGGTATATATATGGAAACAAAATTTAACAAACAGCTGTGAAAATTGGAGTGTACATGAGGTCAACCTGGTCGTTAATTAGGGGTTATTCCCGGATTAGCGCGATCCTTATGAATTTCGATCGATTCTAGGAGGTCCATTTTTCGACCCTTTTTCTACGTAATGGATTATGGATAGTACATCCTCGCCAAAAGAATGATTCTCCTCGATTATATGCTTCGCAAACGTTGATTTTTCAATTTGTTTTAGGCGAACAGAGCGTAGATGTTCTTTTAATCTAATACTAAAATTCCGACCAGATTGTCCTATGTACACACCTTGACATTGTTGACATGGTTTTCGGATTGAAAATTAAATTTCTGATTTTTGAACTAGGTTTTAATGCTGCTGTGATGTTGTGTTTTTTTTAAATATTCTTAATTTTAAGGCTAGCATTTCCAAAAAAGGTTAAAGGTATATATTTTTTGTTTTCTGGTGGTGTCACCTCCAAATAGGATTTTCTTAATTTTTCCCAGTTCGTGTTTCTTTAATAATGTATCAATTATGTTGGCATTGTATCCATTATTTATTGCTATGTTCTTTATTAAGGAAATTTCGTTCTTTCTTGCAATGTCCGATAAGGGCAAACTCAATGCTCTGTGAATCATTGAATTGAACGCAGCCATTTTATGCTTTTGAGGATGTCTGGAATGGTTAGGGATAACGGTGTCAGTAAAGGATGGTTTTCTATAAATATCAAATAAGATATTGGTGTTAGGCTTAGTGATGGATAAATCTAAATATTTTATATTGTTATTGGTTTCCGACTCTACGGTGAATTTAATTTTAGGGTGCAGGTTATTAATGAAATCTAAGAAGTGGGTTAGTTGCCTATCACTTCCTACAAAGCAAGCCAAGATATCATCAACGTAACGATACCACATATATTGTCAATAATTTTAGCAAATCCGGTATTTATAAATTAACATGTCAACAATGTCGAGGTGTGTACATAGGACAATCTGGTCGGAATTTTAGTATTAGATTAAAAGAACATCTACGCTCTGTTCGCCTAAAACAAATTGAAAAATCAATGTTTGCGAAGCATATAATCGAGGAGAATCATTCTTTTGGCGAGGATGTACTATCCATAATTCATTACGTAGAAAAGGGTCGAAAAATGGACCTCCTAGAATCGATCGAAATTCATAAGGCTCGCGCTAATCCAGGAATACCCCTAATTAACGACCAGGTTGAACTGATGTACACTCCAATTTTAACAGCTGTTTGTTAAATTTTGTTTCCATATATATACCTGTAATTGTAGTTTTTAGTCATTGTATGTTTTGATAATGGCACGTTGAGATGCCGAAACTATAGTCAGCAGTAAATAAATTGTGTTGTACAAACAAAGTTACAAAGTGTTTATTATTTTATAATTCCTAAATGTTGTCGACGTTTACTTGGTGGTACATTTTGAATAAAATTAAATAAAACAAACACAGCCAAACCACGCCGGACTTGTGCGCCGCAATGACCAGCCTCACCAACTCGCCACCCTTGCTTTAGCCTTCTTCGCGGTGACCACTAGGTCATCTCTCGCTTGCAAACGATGATAAGGACATCGTCCGCGAATCCGATGACGTCGTCACCCGCGGGCATTTCTACACGAAGAAGATTGTAATATACGACGTTCCACAGGAGCGTACCGATCACCGAGCCCTGGGGAATGCTTCCTTCGACAGACTATCCCCGCTCGTCGCTGCAGTCCATGTACAGGACCTCCCTGCTTCGGAGGTAGTCAGCTATAAGGCAGACTAAATATTTCGGAACCCCCTTCTTCACTGACGCCCTCATGATTGAAGGCCACGGTATCGAGTTGAAGGCATTGCTGACGTCGAATGCAATAGCCAACATTCTACCCCTCAGTGGTCCACTCAAGGCGTTCTCGGTCGACCTACCTCTCACGAAGCCGAACTGCCTCGGCAATAGTTTACCCACGCTGTGCAGCCACCTGTTCAGTCTTTTTTTTTTTTTCGGGACGTGTCTGCCGCGCACGGCCAACAGTAGTACTCTGGCGGAACAGTAACTTCGCCCGGAGCACCCGTTGCACCTTTATTTAATCACAGTTACATATAGTTACAAATACATAAAAACATATATAGTTACATACTAAAACTAATACAAAATCTAAAATAAAACTGCAGGTCATGTTTGGATGCTTTGCACTGCTAACGTAAGGTCCTCCACCTTTTTGTTGATTACCGATCTTGCAAATTTTACCACCGCCTGCCACTTTCCTCGCTCTCTAATATCTTGGCGGTGAGCAACTCTTCGCTAAGCTCTCCTAGTGTCTCCTTCAGGCTCCACCTTGCCGTAAAATAGTCCATGTCCCCTTTCTTGCGATGGTTTCACCATTGAGCCTCTTTACGAGCTTTAGCCCTTCCAGCCAGAGTGTGTATTCTTCATCTGCTTTGTTGGGGGAGGCATAGCAGGAGAGGTACGTCGTCCCTCCTGTCCTTACCCATACTATTGCCCTTTCCGGACTTACAGGCAGACCTCGCTACCCTGCCCCTTAGTAGACTAGCCATATCGTCTTCTTCTTGGTCCCTGTACCACTCGCCTCCACTGATCCTGGCAGCGTTTGGCTCGCTTGCTGGGACGATCTCCACACCCTCGTCCACCACCTTGACTTCCAGCAGGTCGTGAGCTGCTCGGCACCTATTCAGGTTTATTTGGAGAACTCAAATTTGCTCCTTATGCCCCTTATCCTTAGCCCCGCTCCCGACCTGCCTCTCTTCCTCCCATTCGCTCCTGCTTTCCTCTTATCTATCTTTTTTTCCTGAAGCTGAAGCAACTACTATTCCCGCTTCTTGGCACGGTGCACACTTTAAGTCAGCTAGGCAATCTCTAGTCCTCTCTTGAGTTTCCCCAAAGCCACGCTTTAAGATGTCCCTTTTGTCTCGATCATAATCTTGACTGGCTTAGCGATTTCAGTTCCGGTAATGGATCTTACCAGAAGCTGCACCAGCTTCCCCCTCGAGCCTCTCGACCTCCACGATGGGTAGCTCGCGGCTTCTGGCTCTAGTCAGCAGCCTCCCGGCGGAATTGGCCTTGTCCCGGGCCAGGCTCACCTCCCGAATCACTTAGTTAAGCATTGAAATATAAGGTAATACAAACATCTTAAACAAGTTTAATACACAAGTAGACGATATATATATGATTATCAGATCAGATGTAAAGAAAATTAGTTGTGCATGTTTCCGTATACGGACAAAGAAATTAAAATCAGATGGCGCGCGGGAGGAGAAAGCACTGGTAGTGCGACGAAGTCGCAAAAGCCAGGCCAACCCAGAGATCCGGTAGATGTAGGTGCCGAAGGCTACCCACGAGTTTGCGGTCGGTCTACCCGTGGGACGAGGTCTCCTGTCGGTGCTCGAACAAGGAACTCGCTGCAGCTGCCTGTACCATCCCGAGGTGGAATTCAATTAGGCTCAGAGAGGACAAAGAGGTAGAACATCATCATTAACAATAAGTATCTCCTTACAACTCCATGCCTACTGAAAATTGGGATACGTCACTGAATATGAAATAGTTTAAGCACTAATCATAAAGTATATGAAAGAAATACTAATCGAATGCACTGTTAGTATAGTGTTTGTATACGTAAGTAAAGTTAATATTATTTAATTGCTAAAATATACATGTGCTAAGTAGATATAATCTGTAACATGCGTTGTATGTAATAATGAATTTATCATTGATAAGGGAGATAAGGCTTTTGTTTCACTGCCTCGTGGAAAAGGTATGAATTTTAGCATCGCCGAAGAAAGAGATAAG
>CAXAKX010000601.1:0-16835 GCA_963969525.1 Ontholestes murinus | reverse complement strand
AACAACTAGTTTATGATCCTCCACAGATTGATATGATTTTGCATATATTTGGTTTTTTACATCGGGAGATCTAGGTGGCCCTGGGATTGGTTTATTTTTTCCCACTTATAGTTAGGAAAAGCATCATTTAAATAATATGTAAAGCCAACATGTTATTAGATGGAGCACCGTCATATTGGAACCATTTTAATCTTGCTTGTAATGATAAATTAAAACAATCGAGCGTATCTTCAAATGTTTTCTAAAGAAAATGAAAGTAATCAGTTTCACTTAGTGAGCTTTCAAAAATATATGGACCGAGAATTATTAATCCAAACACACCATGGATTAAACACAAATTTAATTTGTAGTTTTCTCTGTGAAACTTCTCGTGGATTCTCTTAAGTTCATCTAAGTTCATTGTGGCGATTAAAAATACCACAATTAGTGAATCGCGATTCATCTGTTCATAATATTTTTGTAAGAAATGTATTATCATCTTGTCAAAAGGGTTTATACCACATACAGAAGGCCATTTGATAATTACAAAATTATTATTCTTATGCTGGTTTTTCATTTTTATTTAACTTTGTAGAACTAATAATTACAATATTGCTATTATTATAAACAACTGCAATTGTTTTACTTTCATCTTTTTCATGGCTACCCATTTTTTATTTATAATAAAATTTAAAATGACTTTAACTCACTTATTTTTAGAAATAACTATGTCGTATGTCATATTGGATTAAAGAGAAAAAAATTACCTTTTGAATGAGGCCATAGCCAACTATGGTTTCCATTTAAAAAAATGTAAGTTTGCGTCATATCTCGGAAAATAATGGCGATAAAAATTTTCTGATTATTTTTTATAAATCTGCATAAAATTATCTAAAACTTTGTCCTTTATAGTTTTTTTCTATCTGTTATAATAACCGAGATATATTGATTTGAAAAAATTGACACTTTTTACTTTTTTCAAAATATCTAGTTACCCTTGACTTTTTTAAAAACTTTGAAAGTGGAATTTTATTCGTCTCGTAAATCTACACTTCTTTCCCCATTTAACCGTTTCTCTATCTCTTATAGTTTCCGAGATCCCCATAGAGAACATCGAAAAAAAACTCACCCTGTATATATATATATATATATATATACGATATGTTAACCTATTATGAACTACATTATGACTATTTAAACCGATTCTATCCTTCTACCCTTCATCACCTCAATATTGTCAAAAAGTCAACCCTACGAATCATTATCAAACTAGGACATCCCATCAACCCTCTCTGTAATGCTTCCAATGGGTCCCTTTACAAAATTACTCAAATTACCCGGATAACGTATAAATAGCCTAAGTGTTTAAATATAGGCACCCTTTAATCCCATTCAATATATTAATTACTTTAAATTAGTTTAGACAGTCAAAGTTGCATAATCAATGGTCACGTGTACATTTTTTAATTGTATTTATGTTCATCAAGATGTTATTTTCTCAATTTCACTCCAAACTGAATATTATTTTTCTCTGTATTTGCTAGAAATAGACTACCAAGAATTGAAATGAAAAGAGATCACATGCTTAGTCTTTGTGTTGGTTTATAGTGTCTAATTTTAAATTGTATTTATGTAATTTTTATGTATTTATTTTAAACAAATTTCAAATGATGAGATAAAATAAAGTAAGAGGAATATTATTAACAATTTATAATTATTCAATTTTGAAGAAATTTTTTGAGAGATTTGATTTAAAAAAATTGTCTGTGGTAATGAAATTATTAACTTCCTCACTTAATATCATGAATCTCATCTGCTTTAGGAGCCATTAAGTTATTATTTGGTTATAATTTAAAAGAATCTAAAGATTTTGTAGGAATTGGTAGATTTTTCAGAATATGGATAATTTGAATAGAATGGTGTTATAAACAATATTAAGAATTATTTCTAACATGCTTTTTTAAATTTCCATTAATTTACAGTTTGTAGTTCAAACTTTAAGACAGAAAAAATTCTTTTGATGTTGTCAATCCTTCAAAAGACCTTGACTTTTTTTATTGTTAAATAAAATATCTTATATTTTTTTCTGAATAACATATCTCGCATGTTTAACTTTGTAAGAATATTCTGTAACAAAATTATTATGCATAGAAAATTAATTTCTCTTAATTATTTTGATAGAGAAGTACCAACAGCATCGAATTATGAATTGGTCTAATTAAAACGGAAATGTTTTTACAATTCTTTTTAATTTCAAGAAAAACAGTTAAATGGGAAAAGAAGTGTAGTTTCACGAGACCAATAAAATTCCACTTTCAAAATTTTCAAAAGAGTAAACTAGATATTTTGAAAATAAGTGTCAATTTTTTATCCAATCATTATATCCTGGTTATTATGACAGATAGAAATAACTGTACAGGACAAAGTTTTGAATGCATTTTCAATTTCAATGGTTAAATCATCATCTTCATTATCCAAATTTTTGTAACTTTTATTAAAATCATTTCCATTTAAGATCTCTTGTAGATAATTTTAAGCAGGTTAATAAAATATGTTTAGAAAATTTTTATCGCCAATATTTTCAGAGATATGACGCAAACTTACATTTTTTTAAATGGAAACCATAGTTGGTTAGAGCCTCATTCGTTAAATTTTTTTCTCTTTAATTAAAATCTTTATTTGGCATGTATACATACAGGGTAACTGACGAAAAACCTTTGATACTGTATCTCTCTTATTTTTGATCCGATTTGAATAAATAAAACATGAACTGAACTCATATTTTTTCTTGCATCTAGCTTTTGACACAAGACAATCATTTTTTTTTCAAATTGCACTGTATATATATTTTGTATTGATTCGCAAGGAGATTTTTTTCTGAATATAAAATTGTAAATGATTTTATCTATTCATCAAACCAAAGTCGAGAAATTGAGGATTTTTTGAAAAAAAATTAAAATTGTTTACAATTTTATATTCAGAAAAAGTCTCATTGCGAATCAATAAAAAATATATATACAGTGCAATTCGAAAAAAAACTGGACGCAAGAAAAAATATCAGTTCATATAAAAGTCTTTTAAAAATGATTTAATTTGATGTTTTATTTATTCAAATTGGATCAAAAATAAGCGACATACAGCACCAAAGGTTTTTCACCCTGTATAAAAACATTGAATTATTGTCCCCTTTCAACGACAGGCCACAGACCAATTTATTTTTGAACCCATCAGCGTAGCGTAGTTTAAGACATGGAAAAGGAGTTTTACTTTAGAGTTTCAAACTCTCCAGGTAATCGTAAAGCGTTACTACCGCAATCATACTTAAATCAAAATAACGTAATTTATACAGTTTGAATATAATAAATACAATAATGCGAGAATTTTAAATTAATTGTATAACAATAGTGCGATTTAAAAACATACACCGATATAAAAATATACGAAACCTTGTAACCCATTATACAGAATACGTATTTAATTTAATAAGTGAATCGATCGGTTCACGGTAATAAACTGCATTTTAAAAATTTTATCACCGCTGCATGTTGAATAAGTGCAAGCCGCCATGTGCGTTTATCGCAAAATAATTTTTATTAGAGTATAAAGTTTTAGCTTCTAGCTTTTAACTTTATCGGTGTCTGTATAGTCAATTACTTCCTTTCTTCCACATCGGGGGCTGCAATGAATTGACGCCGTTACTGGATGCACAACGGCACCGGTTAATTAAGCGCTGGAAGGGCGACGTGCCCATTAAAAGGGTAACTCGACTTCGATTAATTGTTCACACCTGAAATTTCAGCTAATTAGACACCATTGCAATAGTGTGTATACGTTTAATTGACAATGCTTTTATTTATATAGAACCCATAATTCATTACAGTTTCATGGTTAATTTACTTCAATAAATTATTCGTATAGAACTAATAGAAAATTGTATAGTAGGTTAGTTACAGTTAACACTTGTGTAATCGTCTTGGTTATATTAATATTACAAATATATCTAAAGGAACGTCGGTGTAACTTATTAATTTAGTCAACGTTTTAAGAATAAATCCTCCAATAACTAATTGTGAAAACCACATATTTATTCGAAATTCTGTCAGAACGATCCATTACACTTATAATAATTCTGGTGGGTGGATAAAGGAGTAAATCCCTTTGTAAATCTAAATGCCTTTGAAAATTAGCATTTAAATGGATTGTGTCTTCTGCTGTAATTTGTCCGGGGGTTCGGCTAGGATTTTTATTCATTCATTTTGTTCAGGTACCCGATGACGTATTTCCGGCACAGGAAAGTTTTAAGCTCCAAGGTTGAAAGTCTGGAAGCAGGGACTGATTATTCCTTAACCTTCATTAAAACCGAGCCGGAAAAGTTTTAAATAGAAATTTTTATGGAATAATTACTAAGTTTCTCTGAAGGAAAACTGTTGCGAGTGGCGAAAACACAGTCTTGATAATATAAAGTATGCTATATAACACAAAAGAGTGCAGACACGTGCACGAAATGCAATAATTTTATACGAATGTGTTTTTAATATTGCATGTATTGAGTGTATTGTCTATTATTAGTAATATAATATATAATACTTATAATAATCCGAATGACCTTTGTCAGGGAAATTAACTGTTTAGGATGTGAAACAAATATATTTTTGTTTAGATGTAAATAAATTACTAGAGAACTTTTTCTTCTTGTTTTATGATTTTTGATCGTTGACGTTGACGGATCGTAATTTTCTGTAGTGAATATTTTAATTTAAATTCTTACTTATATTAATCGTTAATCGTTCTGTCTAATTAATTGTTACCTTTGTAATCAATCTCATCCTTAATAAAAAAATATAAATAAATAAATAAAAAATTTATATCATATTCTACATCGAACTTGTGAATCATCCAATAGTTATGGAAGTAAAAGTCAAATTGATGAAAATAGCCCATCTAATTCATTTCAAGTAAATAATAAACCGATAATTTGCGATAAACCATCATATGACGTACTCACCACTGAAAATAACTTTAAAAAAAATATATTAGAAGAGATGGAGCATAAAAATAAAATTTTAATGGAAAATAACGTCCCGCTTAGAGATAAAATCCATTATCTAGAAGACCAGGTAGAATCTTCTAAGAAAAAACATATCTCAAAAGGCTCTATACACAAAAATAATACAAACAGGAATAATGCTGCCTCAAAGAACGATAATATACCAATTGTCAAGCCAGTGCTAAATAGTCTGATGAACTGATGAATTGGATGTAATAGATGACACAACCTCTAATTGTTCTAATGATACATACAATGAATTGGAAACCACAGGAAGTCGCCGCCCAAGGGAATAATAATAAAGATCTTAGAAATAAGTACAAACTTGCTATAAAGCACGAACAGAAATTAGCCCATAACGCTTTTATAAAAAAATCCCCCAATCGCAATAAGGCAATATGGAACATAATTAATTATAAAAATCTAAAACCTATAAATAATACATGTGACAAAACGGCTGATAATTTTAACTTGCATTTCACATCTATTACAGAGAATATTCTTAATTTAATTCCTGATACAAGCATGGATCCTATCAATATGATGGCAAATTCTCTGCAAAATATTGGTATCAGTAATTACTTTATGTTTAGTAAAGTGTCATGTGCAGAAATAAGAGATGATTACAACTGTTATAGATATATTTATTGAACCACTAACTAGTTTAGCTAACTCATATATTTCGTTTAGTATGTTTCCCAATGCATTAAAAGGGGCAACATTCCGGTATATAAAACGGGAAACCCTTTCGACCCAGACAACTACAGGCCAATATCAATTATACCCATTCTATCTAAAATACTTGAACATATTTTAACTCAGCAAATTACAAAGTTCTTGGAACAATATAGTCTTCTAAATAAATGTCAGTTTGGGTTCCGTTAAGGGAAATCAACTATTAATTAGAAAAAACGCGAAAATATTTCGTAAATCTACAATGAGTCTTATTAAGACTACAAAAAACAAATCACTTTGTTGAAACAACTACTTCTCTGGCTAATACCACGACAGACATTGAATGATACAAAAGTAATTTGCGTGTTACAAATAGCAAGGCTATCAGAGCAACACTAGTTTGAACGTATTTATTTCTGCAAAATAAACTAAATATTTTGAATGTACTTTAAATAGTTGGTGAGTGACTATGGTATGATAAATTTGGAACAAGAAATAAATTTAGGTTGATTTAATTAAAAATAAATTAGCAAAATCAAATATGTTAGCTATTAGTGATTTTGTTGACTTATGCATCAATGCTTTTGAAAATGAAGAAGTTGTATTTTGCAATTTCCTAGATCTCAGTAAAGCTTTTGATTGTATGACGCATGATATACTTTGCAGAAAACTTTATTTTATTAATTTCAGCCGGTGTACAATACGAATAATTGCGTCATACCTATCTGAGAGAAAACAGGTTGTTATTAATAATGATGGAAGGCAATCAAATTTGCTTCCAATTAACCATGGTATTCCCAAAGGTTCTATCCCAGGGCCAATTTTGTTCTTGATATATTCTTTACGCAGACGGCACAACTCTAATTGCTCGTGGAGACTCCCTTCTAACTCTAGAGCAGAAATTGAATACAGACAAGTCAGTTGCCCAAATGTGGTTTAATGGCAACCAGTTAAAATTAAATGTCACTAAAACAACGGAAATGCTATTAACCCTAAAACTCTTAAAACCGTCTAAAATTCAGTCTGTAAAATTTCTTGGATTAACGATCGATTCGCAATTAACGTGGCAAGCACACAACTAACAACAAAGTTAGGTAAAAAAAAATTGTTCTGAGAAATTTAGAAAGATTGGGTCACAACAAATATGGTTCGCTCTGCATATTTTGCCTTTGTGCACTCGGGCATTTGCTACGGTTTTATTATTGGGGGACATTCTTCAATTTTAAACGATATATTTCGTATGCAAAGGCGAGATATTTGAGTTTTGGCGGGTCTCCCTTATCGTCAGGATTGTAGGGAATATTATAGAATATTGGGTATACTGACTGTTCCATGCATCTATATTTTGGAATGTTTAATGCATGTTAAGTGTAATACCGACAAATATCGCCAAAATACGTCCTTTCATCATTATGACACTCGCGGAAAAAACAAGTTGCGGTTAAATTCATTTAGGATTTCTAAGTCATTCATTCATTACCTGGAATGATTCAAAACCTTCAAAAGAATTGATGAAAAACACAGATTCGTAGATATCTTCTTCAAAACTCGTTTTACTCATTCGATGAATTTTTATCGAGGCCTATAGAAAATGTTTAATCATTTCTTGTCTGTATATTTACATATCTGTTTTGTTCTTAATTCAATACTTTAAATTTTATATTGTTTATACTTCAACGTGTTTTAAATCAATATGTTTGTATTGTAAAGTTTTTTCAATAGAGTTGCTATTCTATGAGTGGAACGATATCAATTAAGTGATCTATATATGCCTGTGTTATATCGCCCCAAGCTTCTTGAATCAGTAGCTGCAGATCGTGGAAATTATCTAGAGACTGTAGTCTACCGATAACAACCCATACATGTTCAATGGGCAACAAATCAGGCGACCGAGGGGGACATGATAGGACGTCAATCAGCTTCACCAAAAACATATTGTAGCCCTTGTAGGAAGAGGGCAGGGCGGGGCAGGACATTATTATGTTAGAAAATGGTATTTTACAGTTCCTGAAGATATGGAAGCGCAACGGATTGTAGCACATTGGCAATGTAATCAACTGCCTTTAGGCTGCCCTTAATGAAGACCAAGGGTGATCTGCTACCATAACATATTCTCCATGCATCCGTCTGACCCTCTTACAACCATCGCGGGCTCACAAGCAAAATCGGGACTCGTCACTAAAAACAATTTGATGCCTCACATCGCCATTTCTATTCTAGCCTGAGTAGATGGTGAAGTGGTGTAAGAGGAACAATGGACGATATGATGCACTCCATTAGACCTTATCTGGCGATAAACAGATGAAATTGATATTCTGGGTCCTATACTGCTCATTTGCTCATTTGCACCTGATCGAGTTGTTGAAAATCTGTCTCTTGTGGCAATAATCTTAAGTGATGTTTATCTGTAATCCTGAAGTGAAGTTGTTGAACATTTCGGTTTACCCGACGAGCAATTTCTCCTAGCGAAAATCTAGCCTCTCTAATGTCAATAATCTTAAGTGATGTTTATCTGTAATCCTGAAGTGAAGTTGTTGAACATTTCGGTTTACACGACGAGCAATTTCTCCTAGCGAAAATCTAGCCTCTCTAATGTCAATAATACGACCACATTCAAAATCAGTTAATTGAAAAAAATGTTGACGTACTCTTGGCGTTGTTTTCAAATTCAGAAGGAAACGTGAATAAAACATTTGCAAGTTTGACAGTTGTTTTTTATTTGTGCAGATAATCTTTTATTGTAATTTTAAAATCATTCTTAATTTATTTCGTGTATGTCCGTTCCGCGTCTCGAAGAGTTGGTCCTCGACACCAACTTCGTGGAGTGATTTTCATCATATTTATAGAAACTTGTTCACTTTATTTATTTATTTTTCATATAATGTTTTGCCATATCTTCTCCCCCTCCTTTTACTCCTGTACAAGGTTTATCCTAAGGATCCCCTTTATCTCCGCTACTCTACAATATTTTCTGCTTCGACATTTACAATTCTGATCCTCTTCACTTTAATCCGGTGTTTCCCAACACGAGTTTAACCCTTCTACTCCGAGCCATTTAGATGAAATATCAGATTTCGGTAACAAAATTTAAAGAAAAAAGCAAATTGTAAATTAATTGCGGCCAATGAATATTATAAATTCGTTTGACGAGACCAAAATATCAACTGTATGACAGTATGCACTTAGTAACAATAATGTTAGCAAAAGAAGAGACGAAATGAGTAAAGATATTGAAAAACAGTTTGTTGAAAAGCTTAAAAGAAGAACATTCTCAGTGCAAACGGATCAACTTTGAGAAGCAGTGAGGCAGTATTGATAACTTACGTAAGATATATTGATAAAAGGCATTTTGCTGAAGAAATATTGAAAGCACCACTACTTTCAAAGATATATATATATATATATATATATATATATATATATCCGCCGTAACGATGTCGTAGTCAGAGAAGGACCAATCACAAGAAGTCGAGCAAAACAAAACAGCATATAAATACCGCAATCAACGATCGTACCCTCAGTTAAACTTCATAACTTAAAACTCCTGAAGATGGCGAATGAGATGTCGCCGAAACGTCGAGATTTACCAAATCCAACAACACGAGATCAAACCCGAAAACCTACAAAAACAGATAACACTCGTGAAAACCTTAAATACAACATATATATATATATATATATATATATATATATATATATATATATATATATATATATGTATAAATTAAATAAAATTAATTTACCGATGCAGATTGTTAGAAATGAAATTTGTAAATGAAAAATAATTATTTTTCTGAGCATTACTGCACCGTTATCTCACAAAACATATGCAAGACATAACAGCTAATAGTTAAAACAACTACTCCTCGTGCTAATGCACCGCCAGGCATTGAATGATATAACTATTAGCTGCCGTCACATGACTTAAATCACATTAAGTACAATACGACGTTTTTTGTGTTGTTATCGTTTATTTAGGCACATCACGAAATTATTAGGAAGGGCAATTCCTGGACACGTGTTTCGCTGTATCACAGCTCGTCAGCAGAGCTATGCCTTTGTTGCGTGGGTCCTTCCAAGTGGAAGGACCGCACGAGACTCATTCTCTAAAAGCTAATGCCAAATGTGAGCTATTTTTACTTCAGACTGAGGTAGTATGGCCCTTTAAAGAAAACTGTTTGAAAAGATTTATGGAACTGTTTGATATTCTTATTGAATTTTTAAGTGACATACCTGAAATAAAGTATCTGCTAACAGTCGATTGTAAAGCATTTGTGAGTTATTTAGCCAATATCTTTGAAAAACTAAATAAGCAACTTCAAGGAATAAATAAAACTCTTGTCGGTGCAAAAGCATATATTTGGTTTTATTACCATTATTGAGTCAGAAATATATTGATAACAAAAACTTAGAATAGTTTCATTAGTTCCAAAAATTTGAAGTAAATGATACCACTATAATTGTTATTGTCGATCATCTGAAAATTCAAATGGCTGATTTAGAAGATTTTTTGATTTAGAACCAATTTATTTTCCAACATGGATGCAGCCAATGTTAGTGGATTTGTCAGATAAAAGATGCACAAAGAACTCGCAAAAATACAAAATGATGAGTCAGTTAATATAAAAGGACTGATTGCATGGCTTTGTGAGGAAACAGAAATTAAATACCCAAATTCAACAAAATGTGCAAGAAAATTATTTTTACTGTTTCCATTTTCATATTTAGCTGAGTGTGGATTTAGTGCTGTAAATGATTTAATGGCAAAAAAAAGAAATCGTCTGGGTATAACACAATGGGGAGACTTGAGACTGAAGCTAACCAAATTGGAACCTAACATAAAATCTCTGTGCAGTAAGCATCAAGCGCAAGAATTTAATTAATTAAAATAATAAATCTTTATTAAAATTATTTCGAATTTGAATATATACACTAAGTATTCGTTAAAAAATTCCTAGTAATTTCTTCCGAAAACCTATCAATTAAGTTTCTTAAGGAAACAATTCAATTTTTTAATATTAAAAGTTATGTATATGTTACATAGGGGGGCATACAAATTTTAGAAAGGCTTAGGTGGGGCATGGCACAAAAAAGGTTGGTAAACACTGCTTTAATCCCTCTAAATATCTCCTCTAACTTGCAGATGACACATAAAGCTCTTCAAGCTCTTCAGCAGCTCATTGACTTCCTGTAACACTGGTTTGCAAAATGAGGAATTAAATTCAACCTCCACAAATCCCAGCTTCTAATTCTCTACCAAATTTCAATAATTCTGTATATAATATTATATCTCCACACAACTGTTTACCCATATACGTCTATAAAATGCCTAACCATAGATCAAAAATTAAATTTTAAAAACCAGGCAGCTTTAAACAAAGCAAAAATAACAGCTAGAGCTAATATGTTTAGAAATTTAACATAAAAAACGGAATATCCATCAGAACAGCCGGTAAAATTTACAGAATTTGTCGCCCTCTACTCGACTATGGTAATGTTCTTTTCTCCAACTCCTTTAATCCTTTTATCCATTATATTCAAGTTGGCGAGCGATCTTCCCTAAGAATTTTAAACAAAATCCACCACCCCAATAATCCTCTACATAAAACTTCTAACCAACTTCTATATGACTGTACTTCTCTTATTTCCATCAATAAATGCCTTCTATACCTAAGTGAAAATTTTTCAAAAAATTCCTTTAACAAACCCATCCTTTTACTTTACTGCTTGCGCAGAAATCCGAACCTGATTTCAAAATATGAAACCCATTCATTCACAACTTTTGAATTCATCTTATCACATCATCCATCAACATCAGAAACAGACTGATAAGACTGGCAAATCCGGACTTAAAGATCGATTGCCATTTTGCAGACTAACTCATATTATTATACATATATTAAATTATATAGTTGATTTACTTTTTTTCAATAAAGATGTTGTATATATGTATTCTAATTTTTTTGATAGCATTCAGGAAGCATTCGCTTCTTAATTTGTTACTATTATTACTATTAGGACAAATTAATTAACTATAACTATTGAAATTAGACAGACTAACATCTTTAGTTGTATCATTAAGACACGATAATATCACATATTTAAATATTAGTACTGGATATAAGTGATTAAAGTTTGCCCTTGAGGTCACCGAAATTTTGATAGTAGATCCAATTCTTAGGAAGCGAATTAACAATTTCATCTAATTCTTTGCGCTTTTCTAATTAATAATAATACGCAACTGCATAGCCTGTTTTGTAGAATGTGATAATCAAATTACATCTTAAAATACTTTAGGTATTCAGAAATTGTATAGAAACTTTATTTAGTCAATATTTCTTTGAGGTTTATTTTGAATTTATAACCTAGGGTGTAATTGATTAATCCTAAATTAATTGGATTGGTGATTTTTCGTGAAGAATTATACTTTTTGGTATGTATTTCGTTTTAAAACTAGATTTGTGGAAGGAGCTGAAAATGATTAATTTTATCCCTCATCAAACAAAAACTCCTTCAAACCTCAACCAATTCCATTCCTGACTATCAGTTTGGTTTTCTTCCTAAAAAATCTACCACACTTCCTCTCTCAATCCTTACGTCCAATATGAAAACTAAACACCTCGAAGTTTGAAAGTCAGCTATACTTTTCTTAGACATTCAAAAGGCATTTGACTCAGTTTGGCATATTGGACTCCTATACAAATGTTTCCTGCTAAAAATTCCACGCAATTTAATAATCCTTATACATAACTTCCTTTCCAATAGATACTGTCAAGTTATAACTAAAACAAAAACTACATAAAACATTGCAACTGGTAGTAAAGTTGATATGGAAATACCTCAAGAATCTCTACTCAGCCAGTATATCGGTGACTTTAGAAAAGATTTTGAGACTTATTTTAAATCAATTGATAATAAGTTGGATACAATGAACAATCAAATTATTACATTGGAAAAAGAAATTCCATATTGAAACAAGAATTTCCAAAAATTCAAGTAAAACTTCGGACTGGAAAGACACAAGCGTCCTCACCAGGTTCGGATGTTGAGGTTGATTGGAATCTTATCTCGCAAGAAGTTTTCGAAAGGAATAAACGAGCAAATAATGTAATCATATTTAATGCATTAGAAACAGAAAGCGAGTCTAAAGACTCGCTTTCTGTTGACACGATATTAAATACTCTCGGCTGTAGTGTCTCATCAAAAAGGGTTATGCGACTTGGCAGGTCTAAACAATTAAAGCCTAGACCCATTAAAATCATTCTTAACAATAGTGAAGATACGAAGCGGATTTTGCGTAATTCCAGAAAAATAGAAACTAATAGTCGATTTAAAGGAGTATTTATAAAACGCGATCTTACACCCAGGCAATTGGAATATGAACAGAGAATACGGGCTGAATTCAAACGAAGGAAGATAGCAGGCGAAAACGTCAGAATTCAATATATTCAAGGTATTCCTACCATCACCCCGGAAGATAACCTGCGCATACCCACTGCCATATCGGAAAACCCATAAGCTCCCAACAGGTTACACACAAGTCCGGCATCCATGTCTTCTATCAAAATGTTCGTGGTTTATTAACTAAAACTAGTGAGACACTAAATCATGTTGCAATTAATAGCTTTGATGTATATATGTTAACGGAACTTTGCTGCGTAATGGTGTGTACGACTCGGAATTATTCACTGGGGATTATATAGCTTTTAGATAGGATCGAGCAAATCGGAGGGGAGGGTGTCCTCATTGCCGTACATCAACAATATTTGTGTACAAGATGCAATATAAACATACAGTTTAACCCGGAAGTTGAAATTGTTGGTGTTAATATTATATTTAAGCCAAAACGCTATGTTGCTTATGTTTATACATACGGCCTGCGCAAACCTTAGAGGTATATCAATAAATTTTAGAAGCTATTGATGATCATATTACACAATTTGAAAATGTCATAATCTGCGGTGATTTCAATATACCATTTACACATACAAATTTAGATAGTAGCAACAACGAGACTCAGATTATGATAGAGTTTAAACAATTTGTTAATACCAATAACTTGTCGCAACAAAATAGATTAATAAATGTAAACAATCGCTTGCTAACGACGTGTATTTCGTAGAAGAAGACTTACACCACCCAGCATTAAATATGTATATTAGTGTGTTAACAGAGAAAGAACCAATTTTTAATGAAAATAATATACGTACGGAATTTAATTTTAGGCAGGCAGATTTAATGAAATTATATAAAAAAATCAACTTGTTATCCAATGCACGGATGTGAATTCTACTTGTGAAGCATTTTATAAGAGTTTAAATGCACTAATTGTCGATTGTGTCCCTCTTCGTAAATTTACTAAGATCAATAGGAGTTTTCCCGTATGATTTAGTGCTAATTTTAGGCGTTCAATCAGAACAAAAGACTATTTCAGGAAACTTTATAGTAGAACGAAATTGTACTTCTATAAGATGGGCGTTGCAAGGCTACGCAATGAAATTAGAAATTTATTAGAGGTAGATCATAAACACTTTATTCAGAATGATGAAAATTCAATAAAATAAAATCCTAAAAAGCTATGGACTTACATCAATAGTAAAAAAGGACACTCTAGAATCCCGGGAATTGTACAGTCAGATAATACAGTATTTCCCACGCCCTCAGAGATTGTTAATGGTTTTGCTACTTATGTTCAGCCAGTCTATAGTAATCACAATTCTTCAGTATCTCGCCAACTTCAGCAGTTTTCTCCAGGGTAATGTGGATGTAGTAGCATAAAAGCCTGGTTGATTTTCTGCGATCACTGCACGAAAGGCTTCGAATAGAGTCTTATAAACTGCTTTTTAATAAGTCGTTTATGTACAAGAGGATTAATAAGGGAACGAGTGAGGTGTGCCTAAATTACCATATTCTTTCCTGGAGTATGTCTTCTATTTTGTCAGTTAATCATCGGTTTTTACGAAAGAAATTATCATTAATGTCACCCTTTATTCCAATATTGTACATTTTATTTGTTAAAATAGTGCTGGCCTTTTCTACGCCTTAGAGAGGTCAAAGAAAACCCTGAAAACAGATTCTCCTTCACATATGCGGTCATAAATTAACTCAAGTTCTGTTGTCAAAAGGGTAAATATAAATAATTTTGACGTTTTTATACCACTATTTAGGAGTAAATGAACTACCACATAGTCGCTACCATCATTTTTATCTGTTGTCAAGTTTCCTTGGGTCTCCTAAATCCATGTTGGAATTGTGATAATAATTTATTGTATTTCAGGAAACACATTAACCTTTTGTACATTGTACTCTTCTGTGACGCTTTCTGTTTTTTTTAACAATTAACAGGGTTATGAGATTCTATATTGCCAATGTGATTGTTCTGATTAGAACGAGATATTTTTTTAATAATTCATGTTCTATGTTTTCTTCGAGCATAATTGGTGCCATCTATTCTACTATGGTATTATTATAATACTGTGATATATGTGTTTTTATTTGTGTTAAATATTAATCTAGTTAAATATAAATTGAGGCATCAATATTTTATTAGAAGTACTTTTAGAATTTTCTTACAAATTAATCAATTTCACAGCATAATATTTATAAATAACCTTATAATAATATTGAAATTGAATATTAAACCATTATGAATATTTTGCTACATTTTTATGAATGTATATTTTAATATGTGAATGTTTTTAGAATTGTTTTATTTTACATTGAAATAAATCAACGAATTTTGCTTTTATATTCACGAAGTGTAAACTTGTTTCACGTAAACGCGGTGTTATCAGAGCCTTAGGGGGTGTCGGGTCACCGCATAAACTGGAGTCAGGTTTTTAAATATAATCGCCCCTACCCTAATTTGTTGGCTGAATTTGTGTAATTTTTATAAAAAACTTGTTGATTTGTCTGTTTTGGGGTGAATATGACTTAGAAAATTACACTATAAGTTTATTTACAGACCTTTGAAAAGTGGTATAAAATTATTAATTAATATATAATGAATATTTACAGAGAATGGTTGCGACCGTTACTACGTGGTAATCCATACTTACACTGAATTGAAAAATTCACTATGTTTTAACCACAAATAATTATTGTAAAAATATTATATAACGTGTAGGCACAATTATATAAATCTAAACAACACAGCACGACTCGAGTTTCGACGTTTTATCGTCATTATCAAGTGAATTATAAATTGATGAAATTGTTATTTTATACTAGCTATTTTGGGGTGAGGGAATATACCTGCCGCTAATTGTTTGCGGATTATCTCGGGAGGGTAGTGCCAGATTAAAAAGTGGCGAAAAGATTAGTTCGGTCTGCTCATTAAGAAGATTTACTGACGGATTACGGCTCTGTTTGAAAATTTCCAATGACTCCAGGAGATTAAGCTTAGCGCCCCTTGTTGCAATTATGCAAGATTTTTAGATTATTTATATCCGGGAATTGGTGTTTGCATTCTAAACAATGACTTGAAAAAGAGCTAGTGTCTTGATTAAGACGAAAAGCACGATGATGTTCGGAAAAACGAGTTGATACACTTCGTCCTGTTTGACCTACATACACACTATTGCATTCTGAACAACGGGATCTCATACACCCCAGATTTTTTTAAGAGGATCGACTTTATCTTTGGCATTGAATAGCATGTTTGATAATTTTCCAGGAGGTTTAAACGCTACTTGATGATTCTCTTTTCGAAAAATATTAGCAATCTGTTCGCTGGTTTTTCCAAAGTATGTGAGCGGAATGAACGATGTATTTGAATTAGCTATTTTCGGATATATTAAAACCCTTGTGGTTTGATGACGTTTTTTGTTTATTAGGTTTTGAATGAGGTTCGTGGGGAAACCATTGTCACTGGCAATTGAAATTATTTTATTTAATTCTGTGGCTCTTCTGTCAGTAGTTAAGGGGATGGAGAAAGCTCTATGTATCATTGAGTGATATGCAGCAAGTTTGTGTGACAACGGGTGATTTGAGACAAATGGGATTGTTGAGTTGACGTTAGTAGGCTTCCTGTATATATCAAATTCAATTTTATTATTTTGGTGAATTAACGTTAAATCCAAAAAGTTAATTTTGTTGTTATTTTCTATTTCTAGACTGAATTTAATTTTAGGAT
>CAXAKX010000600.1:0-40012 GCA_963969525.1 Ontholestes murinus | reverse complement strand
GGTAGGGCGACATGGGGAGGTGGTCTTTTAGCGGGTTTATCTGTTTTGGGTATCCCACCAACTCTGTCTATAAAAGATTTCCCACCTTCTTGCCCTTGTAATGACAAATCTTTACCAAGGGTGGATGAATTCCTAAGGATCAACGACATGGAGGTGGGGAAGTGCAAGGAGAACCACTACATTAAGGACCCACAGGGATACTCCAAGCAAATCTTTCATTATGATGAACAAGTAAAATAGAGATAGGAGGTTATGTTACCCAGTTAGTACCCGGCTTCATCAAGTTTTTTACTTGGCGATGAGAAATTTGCAGACTTCCAAGCATTAGCGGATACCAGGAAATGCGAGGAAAGAGTGTGATTGGAGAGGAACAATTGAATCAAAATGGCTGCCTGGAACGTTAGGCCTCTATATCAACCAGGTAAACTACAAAAAGCTATAAAAGAAATGAAAAGACTAAATATAGATATCATAGCAAAGTAAATGGCCAGGAAGCTGTTCATGTGAAGGGGAATATGCGATATTACATTATTCAGGCATTAGAGGAGAAGACCGAGATCACAGACATGGATTAGCTATTCTGATCGGCAAAAACATGAATAAATATGTAAAGAACTTCATTCAATCTTCGAAACGGTCTATGTTCATCCAATTGGGTACTCGGCCTGTAGACATAAACATCATACAGGTATACGTATCGAACGTATATCACAGAGTAATGATAAAGAGTTGGAGCAATTTTACCAACAGATAGACAAGATAATGAAAGTTCTAAAAACACAAGCTATTAACATTGTAATAGAAGACTCAAAAGTATAGAATCGGAAACAGTGTAACAAGTACACCGCTTTAAATACTCAGGATACTCATTTAACGATAAATAGGATCATGATGTGGAGATTAAGACTCGACTCGCAAGATATCATTTATGAAAAGTATGTTATGTAATCGCACCCTAATTCTAAGTATTAGATGGTGAGCAACAAAATGATACTTGCTATCTACATTTCTGTGTGCAATGTTGAAGTGGACCCAAAAAATGTCAACAATGAAATGATTAGAAGCTTTTGAAATGTGAATTTACAGACGTGTTTTAAGAATATCTTGGGTAGACAAGGTAACAAACCTTGAAGTACTAAAAACGATTAACAAAGATCTGGTATTACTAAGAACAATAAAGAAGAGAAAAGCAACCTATTTATGGTACCTACTACGTAATGATAAGTACTAATTACTACAGATTATAGTTTAAGGCAAAATTGAAGGTTGAAGAATCATAGGCCGGAAAAAAGAATCTTGACTGAAAAATCTCCGGAAATGGTTTCAAATACCCAAATCCGCAGCATTAATTCATATAGCTCAAAATAGAGAAGTATATCAAATAATTGTCGCCAATATTTCTCTTTTTTAGAATTTTTGGAATTTCAATAATTTTCATTCCTAATTTTAAATCAGTGTATTTTCCTTGTGGGTTCTAAAGTTTTCTAGCACTTTTCTTGCTCTATTTTATCAGAATGTTCTAACATTTCTTGTTTAATTATTTTGTAATTTTCCATCTTTTTTTGATGTATTTAAGAATTTTCTAGCTTTTAATCCATTTTTTTAAGAATTTTTAAGGAATTTTCCAATAATTCTTGTTTATAAATAATAAACACTTTGTAACTTTGTTCGTATAACACAATTTATTTACTGCTGACTATAGTTTCGGCATCTCAACGTGCCACACGTGCGAACAAAGTTACAAAGTGTTTATTATTTATACTCAACATGTATAACGAAGTAGAAGCCGCAAAAATCAATAATAAATTCTTGTTTAATTTTTTTCGTGTATTCTTATTTCTTAAATTTCGATAAATATTTTCGAGAGTTTTCTTTTAAGGTACCTAAAATTTTTTATCGATTTATCTTCAAATTCTTTCATATTTCTAGAAATTTTCAGCATTTTCACTTCCACATTTCTAGAACTTTTATCATTGAAATTTTCCATGCAAACTGATTTCTCTTCTACGATACTGAAATTTTCCATGAGTTTCTCTTTAATTTATGAACATACTCTTGCCGAATTTATAATTTTTTTATTATTTCATTAAAACAAAATATATTTTCTTATTATGTCTTTTTTCTTTAATTTTTCTATAATTTCCCAACATCTAATGTATAAACACGGTCTTGCCGAATTACAATTTTTTTATATTTTCATTAAAATAAAATATATTCTCTTGGAATGTCCTTTTTCTTTATTTTTTTTATAATTTCCCAACATTTCCTTCTTTATCTTATCAGAATTTGCCAATATTTTTTATTTAATTGTGTCGAAATTTGACTTTCAGATTGTGAGAATTATTTCATGATTTATAAAATTATCCTTAGATTTTTAGAATTTGGTTCTTCAGCAAATTTCTAGAATTTTCCATCAATTTCTCTTCTAAATTATTCATGAAGTTGTTACTTAAATTACTTTTTTATGAATTTATTCACCAAATCATAACAATTTTTGAGGGTTTCAGAAATTTGCAGCAATTTTTGTTCGAAATTTTTCTTTATTTTTCCAGCAATTTTACTAGATTTCTTGAGATTTCTTTTCAAGGTTTCTTCTACATTTCCACTGTTTGTTAAGTTAAAACTATTTTAAATAGTGAAATAAAAGTGTTAATTAAAAATGTTCCACCACGGCTTAAGTGAGAATTGAATTCGTCGTATACTATTTTAATCTCATCTGAGTTTACAAGGTTTTGTAATATGTTTCCAGGCTTGAAGCTCATTATCAAAAATAAATCAAGTAATTGTTATTCCTAATAAAATGTATTAAAGTCCTCTAGGTCGTTGTAGAAAATTAACTAATAACTATTAATTAATTATATCACGTGTTCTAAGTAAATATTACACTTACATCGAAATGTTTTGTTACTGCTAACTTCCTTATTGCTTTATTCAATATTGAAGGTTTTTAAATCGCAGAAACGTTCATAAAGACTCATCTCTCTATGAATATTACAACGATTTTACGATTACGGTCGTTCCTGTAAACACATTTCGAAAATTAATTGAATTCACACCAAATTTAAACGCAAAGAAGGAAACTTCTGTCGGCAGCAGTTCATTACTATATTGATATAGACGGATATATAAAACAAAATTTAATGCATTTATCCCATTCCATTTATTTTTGCAGATTCCTACTAAATTGTTCTACTAAATTTTTTATCTGAGCTTCATCGAGCATTTAAAAAAATATTATTTGCTTCACAATAATAGGAATCTCAGCAATAAAAGTTACATTTTTTGCACTTGTTACTGCATCACTTGACGTTTGAACACTAATTGCGTAAGACTGCTGACGTCAAGTTCTCTGAAATAATAACAGACAATCTGTCAATTGTTAATTTTTGTAAACAGTTAAAATTGTTCTCTTAATGAAATGCAAAAATATAACCATATACGCGTAATAATAATGATATTTTTTATAGCATATACTTGTTTCTCATTAATCACTTGGTGAAACATTGTATTAATGTAGGTTTTAGATTAAATTAAAATTCACTTGGCTTGTTTCACAAATTAATAATTTATTCAACTAGTTGATAATGGCCTTGAGCCGAAACTAGTTGAATAAATTATTAATTTGTGAAACAAGCCAAGTGAATTTTAATTTAATCTAAAACCTACATTTTTTATAGCTAGTAAAACATATATTAAGCGTAAGGCTAAAATAATCCAGTATACATTTTTTATGCCCAACATGACACAGTGTTATGAAATTGAAAAAAAATATCTCATAATAGTAATAATCATAAAAATTGATCTGAATATTAATCATTTGCTTAAATACAAACAAGAAAATTTTTCACATTACAAAATCCATTTGCTGTTAGAGTAGCTATAAGTTGCTTGAGAAAATTAGTCAAGGAAGTTCGTTTAATTTTATCTAACTTTTTTTCTGTTATTTTTGTTAGTTGAGTTATCTCTTTTAGATTTAGAATTTTCCAGTACTTTTCTTCCAATTGCTAGGATTTTGAGTTTATTTTTCAAATTTTCTGAAATATTCCACGATTTTTCTTTTAATCTTTTCTCAATTTTTTTGAGTCTATTATACGAGTATTTTCAATCATTGATAATGTACTGTGGATGATTGTGTTCCCAAACTGAAGTATTTTCTGGCATGTCAAAATCAAAAGGAATCCTACCAGGAGACCGTACAGACTAGGCATACTATTAGCAGAATTGCAAAACCATTTATTATCAATTTGTTATCCCAGATAGTGACAAACTTTTAAAGATTTAAAGTTGGAGGGTTTTAATCAGAATTAGACTATGCCACTAGACATGACCTAATCCACTTGTTCCCAAATCGTCAATAGAGATAATGGCGTACGTTCAAAACAATGTTTGTAGATCAAATTTTCATTCTAAAACTACATAATCCATAAACTGTTGGCAAAACCGAAAACTAGCAAGCATAAACTTTAAAATACAATTAATAATATTAATAATACAAAACAGTTTCAGATACATATTTATAAAACAAAAATATTTAGATGTCACCAATCTTAAAATATTCTTTATTCTATAATAACTTTGTTCTTCTTGCTTACAAAAATTGTAAAAATTAATGAAGCACGCACAAAAATTTAGATAGCAAGCATTCTGGGGGTAATTTTTTCACCAAGACAAAAAAATACTTCAAGAAATACGAATTAGGAGAAATATATTTATTACAACGTTACCTAACAATCAAAGAACAGCTATGAAAACTAATCTTTACAGTTAACTTGATACGCCAAATGGATCTCAATGCAGTAAACGGTTTTTCTTTGTATAGTGATTTTAACTTACAAAAAGGTTATTTTTTAAATAGTTACAAACAAATTAATGAAATTAATTTACTTCTTAAATATGGTAAACTAGTAAAAATCCAAAGCTTTTTTGGAATGTCTTAATTTAGAATTCAAATATGATTGACATTAAAAAGGCTATTTCTTAATGACAAAACCCTTACGAGCAAAACAAGTTATCCTATACAAGATGTTCCTAGAATAATTTTATCAGAATTAAATGTATATTATTAAACTATTATAAGCATATTAAAAGTACTAATTTATTTATATATCTTTGAACTCCTCTAAAAAACCATACGTCAAATTTTGGGCAAAAGAAGCACGGGCGGAGTTCACAATCACAAAGTGTTTTCCACTCAAACAGATCCCTTCTCATGATGCCAAGGGGGCAAATATCCTCTTGGACAACCGGATTTATTTATTATTGCCTTTATTTACTTTTTGATACCCTTTTAGGAGAGACTTTTTAGCTGTTAGTGTCAGCAGGACATATATAAATATTTTTACTTACAACTGCTATTCAAGTCTCAGCTGTATTTTTTTTAAATCGAATTGTACAATATTGACAAAAATGATTGATTAAAACGATCAACAGAACATTGCAATGTAAAGTAGGGACTAGGACTGAAGAAGGTAATAAGAATTCAATACTACAGCGGTTTTGTCTAAAAATGGAAAAGACTCAATAAGCAAAAAGTATCATATACATCAGTCTTTTGCTTTCAGAACTAAAGCAGACACCTTCACAAATAAGTTAAACGAGCAAATGGATATAAACTGAAATAAAATAAAATAAATTGGAGATTTTAATTACACTATATATCTTTTACATCTCGTAAAAAGAAGCGTTAAGTTATCATATTACTGAGGCCTAATAGAGAAAAAGTACAATTTTCTAATGGCACAAAAAATCCGTTGATATTTATATACTAAAAGTCGTGATTGTATGTGGAGAATATTGTCTTCAAGTTCTTGATATTTTTGGTCTGTCACATCGTTCAAATAAGAAAAAAATCATATAGTTAGCATTTCCAGTCACAATTCATTAATCGTTTGTTGATATGTAATGGCAACGTTCTTTAGAATAAATGATATGGAGAGAAACTCGAATATGCCATGATAATATTCGAATGGTGTTTTATTTCTGTCGACATATCAACATCTAGAATTAGGGTTATCCATTGATTTCCTCCGATCTTTGACAAATGTTTGAATCATCTTCAACCTATGATCTGGATATTGGCAAGTTCCTGTAGTTCGATTCGTGGTCTTGATCTGCGTTTAATTTTATATAATCAGCAAATAATCATTCGCTTTGGTTACTACCCAACAACGGCTACTGACGAAGGTGATGTGGTTTCCTATATTACATGCTGTTGTGTTAATTAGATCAATTGCCTTACTCGTTTTTGTTTTCTTAGCGACGGCAATTGATACGGTTTCTGTTAGATAGTCGGTAGCGATGGTTAATTATATTAGCTACTGATACTAGTCCATACTCATTGAATATTTCTTTGAATTTCTTAAAGACATCATTTATTCGTATGTGTTAATTCGTTTATATCTGGATGCAGGTATCCTCTCTTAGATTAGTTAGAACTAGCTTAAAGTGGCACTTTTAATTCTTTATATCCTTCTTAGGAACTTAATGAATACTTGTAGTCCCGATGTATCTTGACTTGGTAATATGGCGTATTTTATCTTGTGAATTTTATATTCGAGTAGCAATGTTATAGGATTTGCATTTGTATACCTGCGATTTTCTGGGATCGCAAATATGATCATGTAATCTTACTCCTTTTGGTAATAATTTATTGGGATATAGAAACTTCTTCTAAATCCTCGATATAGATTAGTCCTCTTGATGCATCGATATTTCTTCGTTGGGTATATAAAATCTAAAATCCGGCTAGAACTAATCATAGGATTAAATTTTAGGTGTTAGCTTCCTATAACGCTGGGTGTGTTGTAACCAAAGCATCGGAGACTATAATATTCCTGAATTTAATTTTCTTTACGGGTGCGAAGGAGAGTTTTTTTCTATTTCTCCACGGTTGTATGGTTTGTCCTACGACAGAATGTGCACCTCAGTATTTTCTCTGGTTGGTAGATACAGTTTTCTAAAATATTTGTTTAATAAATATGATATGTAATATGTCAGTTTGACATCAGAATATAAATATAATGAACGCAATTCAGTCGCTAAATAATGCGTTTTGAAGCAAAATGAAGCAAAAGTCGTAGTTTGCAAGTATGATCAACTAAAGATCTTAAAATGTAGCATTGAGCTAGAGTGGAAGAACATTCTGCCGAGTCCACCCTGATCTCTTACGTCAATTGCCATGACTTTTGCCTCAAGCCTCGTTTATACATGGCAAAGTTAATAATTTTAATTCAATAAATTTATTAGTCTTATAATTCTTTTTTGCGATATAAATAATCGACTTAATTCAGTAGATAGACCCCATACTGTTATATTATAACTAAGATGTGAATAAACGATTGCGTAATAAATGTTGATAAGAGAATTTATATTGAATTGATTTTTTAGACGCGATATCAAATAATATGACTTATTAATTTTGATGATGATGATGCTGATCTATAATTATCCCTAAATAGTTTGTCCATTCGGTTGTCTGTATTATCTTATTATCAAATGTAAAGCATGTTGTTTCAGTCTTGTTGTGTATATTTGATATATGTAATATTTCCGTTGTTTTAACCATTTACAATTAGATTATTTTTTAATATAAGTACAAATTTTTATCTATCAAAGTATTAAATACAAATACAAATATAAATCAGCTAATTATAAATGTTTTTATGCAAGCTTACATGGTGAAAATATATATAATATTTTATAGGCAACAAATCAGTTGGTTTTCATAGATTCCATTTGCTGGTTGTTAAAAATCTTCAAAAACCTTTTGTATGCAAGCAGGATGGTGACAAATATGTTTTTAATTATCTCCTCGAAATCGATCTTAGCTTCCTTCCGCGGAATTTTAAAAATCTTCAAGATTATTTTAATATACAGGTCTGCAGGGTGAGAATATTGTCTAAATTTTCTCCTTCAGAATAAACCAGCTTCCTATTGCGGGTGGTTAGATTCTTCACAAATATTTTTTAATCAAGTTTGCATGATGAGAAATATCTTTTAAATTCTCGTCTTCAAAATAAATCGGTCCATTTTCAAAGCTTCTTTGTAGAGGTGGTTAAAAGTCTTCAATCTTCAAACATTTTATAGGCAACTTTGCATGGTCAGAAGTATCTTCTTTCCCTCAGAAGAAAAAAAAAAATGTTAAACATTTTTATGCAAGTTTGAATGATGACAAATATCTTTTTAATTTTCTCCTTCGGAATAAATCAGAATAGAGGAAGGTATGAACCTTCCTTTATTTATTTATTTATTGGTACTTTATCAGACTTGCTTTATAAAAATAATTCGAAATACATAAAACAGTAAACAAAACCATACAAATAATTTCGTCAGCAAGCTGAACATTTTATATACAAGTCTGCAGAATGAGAATATGGTCTAAAATTTCTCCTTCAGAATATATCAAAAACATTTTTTATGCAAGTTTGCATGATGAGAAATATTTTTTAAATTCTCGTCTACAGAGTTAATTGGTCCGTTTTCGTAGCTTCCTTCTAGAGGTGATTAAAAATCTTTAACCTTGAAACATTTTTATAAGCAACTTTGCGTGGTGAGAAATATCTTATAAATTCTTTACTTCAAAATAAATAGGTTGCTTTTATAGCTTTCTTTTGCGGATTGTTAGAAATCTTGAAAAACAATTTGTATCCAAGTTTGGATGGTGACAAATATCGTTTCAATTTTTGCCTTCAGATTAAATCTGTCTTTTTTCGTAGCTTTATTCTGCGGATTGTTAAAAATCTTCAAGAACATTATATATCCACGTTTGCTGGGTGAGAAATATTTTCTAAATTTACTCCTTCGGAATAAATCGGTCGGTTTTCTTAGCTTCCTCCTGTGGGTTGTTAAGGATCTTCAAGAACATTTTATATACAAGTTAGCAAGATGAAAAATTTCGTTCCAAAATTCTTTCCTTAAAAATTAATCGGTTTTCAAACTTCCTTTTGCGGCTTATTAAAAATCTTCAAAAACCTTTTGTATGCAAGTTTGGATGTTGAAAAATATCTTTGAAACTTTCTCCTTCAGAATAAATCGGTGTGTGCTTGCTGCGGATTATTAAAAATCTTCAAGAACATTTTATATGTATACAAGTCTACACGGTGAGAATATCGTCTAAGTTTTTTCCTTCATTTGGTCGGTTTTTATAAATCTACAAATACATTTTTATGCAAGTTAGCATGATGAGAAATATCTTCGAAATTCTCTTCTTCTCTGTGGGTTATAACAAAATCTCCATAAACACTTTATATTCAAGTTTGCATAGTGAGAAATTATTCTAAATTTTATCCTTTAGAATAAATCAATCTATTTTTGTAGTTTCCTTCTGCGGGTTGTTAGATATGCTCAAAAACAAATCTTCTGAATTCTCTTCTTCTCCTTAAGAATAGCTGCCTTCTGTGGATTATTAAAAATCTTCAAGAACATTTTATATACATGTTTTTAGGTGAGAAATATCTTCTAAATTCTCTTCTTTAGAATAAATCGGTCCGTTTTTGTAGCTTCCTTCTACAGGATGCAACTTTGCATGGTAAGAAATATCTTTTTATAGTTTTTATATCTTTAGAATAATTCGCTTGGTTCCCACGTCTTGTTAAAAATCTTCAAAAACATTTTATATGCAAGTTTGTCCCTTGCTCTTAATTGTTAACTTTTTTAGAATTTTTTTTTGCAATTTTCCTTCTGTAAGTTTAAATTTTTCGCAATTTAGAATGTTTACGATTATAGAAAAAATTCTCTTTTAAATTTTCAGAATTTTTCATAATTTCTCTGTCAGTTTATTGACTTTCTCCAGGAATTCCTTTTACAGGTTTTTAAAAATTTTCAGCAATTGCAGATTTTTTGAATAGTTTAGTTTAATGAGAAAGTTTTGTAAATTCTTTCATTCAGAATAAATCGATCTATTTTCGTAGCTTCCTCGATTGGTTTTCATGGCTTCCTTAAATGGGTTCTTAAAAATCTTCAAAAACATTTTAGAAGTAAGTACAGTAAGAATTATATATTAAATGTTCTCCTTCATAATAAATTTTCACCTTTTGTTAGTTGTTAAAAATCTGTAAAAGCATATTATATGCAAGTTTGCATTTTGATAAATATCTTCTAAATTCTTGGAAAGCACATTTAAAGTTTGAACTATGTTTCCGTCGTTCTGGCACCACATGGTGACATTTTCTTTTAAAATAAGGACAAAATATTCTGTTGTTTTGTTTGTAGATACTGATTTGTTTTATGAAACACTACATTTATTGTCAATACTTCTTGTCATCAAAGTTATGAGAGCATGATCAAAAACCTATTTTATTATTTTGTTACATTAAGTCTTTATTGCTTTTACGAGATTTCTTCTTCAAAATCTATGCTCTAAATTTGATTTAATATTTATGTATGTGTTTTTGTGTTATTTTTAAATTGATCTTGTAAAGTAAATAAACTAAACTAAACAGTCGGTGCTGGAGCGCTGTCACACCCCCTAGTTGACCATTGGCACTCTCGGGTACGCCCACACCAGTACCACCCTAACCTCTTTTAGTTTTAGGTAATACTGTAAATAGATAATAGTGTTAAACTAGCTCCAGTAAAAAAACATCTTTAGAATACAAGTGCAGTATTATTACGAAGGAACCATCTTCGAAGATTAAGCTGGCACCACGTCCGGCCCATTCAAAACAGTCGGCAAACAATTCATTTATTTATTTGGATCTTTGGTCTTCTTTCTAGAAAAATACATATAAAAATAAGTTAATTACAAAAAAAAACATACTTACAATTTTAGACAAACTAAGCAGGGGATACGTTCATACATATTTAAAAATGTCCTTACACTCAAATCCTTCTCGTACCGTGATGTTGAGACGACAGGTTCCTCTTCTACATCAAAAATCTTTTATATTTTACTTCATATTAGTTTTCGTATTGGGTGAAGGGCAATACTTGTTTTGCTCCAAAATTCAGAACATCATGGAACAAAACAAGTGTTACTCTTCACCTAATATTATTAATATCTGTTTTCAAGAGTGTAACGCAACAAGCATCAACTTTATTTGAGTTTATTTATCCTTTATTAGGAAGACATTTTTGGCAGGTTACATCAGCATGGCGTATATATGAGCGAGAGCTTTTATATTTCAAAAAAGAACAAACGCTAATTGTACATGGGCTTTATTGTTTTTCAAAATTTACTTTATGAATATCAATGCATTTTTGAATGCGCTTAAACCAGTTTTGAAGCACTTTTTCCTCTACGATTTAGATATGTTTTTTTTAAACACATTAAGTGCTTTTTCAGGTTTTGAAGACCGTTGACATTTTTTATTTACGGGAATAGAAAGAAGTCATTGGATGCCAAAAACAGAGTTGTACAGCTGATGACCAATCAGTTCAAGTTTTTCAGATCTTAAAAAGTCTCTTGTTTGAGCCGATGTGCGAGAGCTTGCACTGTCCTGGTGGAGAATGATGCATCTTTGAAAAGAAATAAAATAAAAGAAACCAACCGCCAAAGACTTTTGGAAATAATTGACATAATAATGGTCGAAAACGGTTGACATTTTTGATTTGCGGGAATAAAAAGAAGTTATTGGATTCTAAAACAGAGTTGTACCGCTGATCACCCATCAGTTCGACTGTTTCAGTTCTTAAAAAGTCTCTTGTTTGAGTCGATGTGCGAGAGCTTGCATTATCCTGGTGGAGAATGATGCGCTTTGCGATATATATTGTATAGTTGTTCGTTTTTATTTCTTGTTCGACATATTTTTTTTATGTCACTGTAAACAACACAAACGTTGCATGAACATCAAAACGTTAGTAACTTTATTGACAAAAAGTTAAACTTTACGTTAGGGACGTGGGTTGTCAAATGGCAGCGCCTAGATCGTCTATTCCCAAAATATAAAATTGGACCCTCGTATAGTATATGAATATAATTTGCTCCCGAAGACTGCTGTTGTAATGCACTAAATCTTCTAAAAGGAAATTTCTAGAATCATCCCAACATTTCTAAAGAGTCTAAGATGATCATGCAATGCAAAAATTCTAAAATCTTTCATCAATTGCTATTCATCACAGCTATATTGTAAAGATAAAAATTTTAGTTTTTCATAATCGTTTCTAATTATTTTCAAGATTTCTTCAAATTTGCTGAAAAAGTGAAAATAAACTCCATTATTTTCTTTTAAATTAAATTTTAATTTTAATCATAATTAGAAAATTAATATTTTTTAATGTACAATCGATAAATAGAAATAATCATCTTCTCAATACTAAATAAAAATATATTTTTTGTTTTGAAATGTTTGCCTTAATATTATGCCCTCTGCCGGTCAATTTTAGGAGGAGAAAAGAAGCACAATTCTTATTGTTATTATTGGCAATTTAAATTTATCAGACATCTACGAGAATAGACAGTGATATACACCAGTCAAAATACAAGAAATAAAATAAGTACATATTGACGTGTCTACAAGCAAGTCTGCGTCTACTAAAATAGAATCTGTACCTTTAGCAAAATAATATTGTCCATTATGTGGACCTGTCAATTAATTTTCTAAAGCTGCTAAATTTATAAATGTCTGAAAATGGAAAAATTATGATTATCTAAAAATGAAAAAAAATCATAATTAAAGATGAATGAGATAAATTAGGCAGGAAGATGGCCGTTCGAATTTCAATTAAGAAATAAATATTTACTATATTTATTTTATTCTTCTTTAATTATGTGTTTTTTTTTTCAATTCCATCTAAATATTTTCTCCATGTTCTGAGAATTACAAATTCTGCACGGGTGTTCTAGTGAAAATGATGAAAGCGTGGGTGCGCCTGAATGTATGTGCCTGTTTACGAAAGGCTCGGATTTTTTGTCGGTGAAAATCTGCTGGCAGCATCGTGTACTAACTACAGAAGCAATTTCCGTCCGTCTGGCAATTTTCAGTCTACGCGGGCATTGCTTCAACACCTTCGGCCTACACACGCGGAGAACATCCCCCGCTGTTCGTGTAAACATTCTGCCCAAAAAAACACCTCGCGACTTCCCATAATGAATGCACGCCAGATTTTAATTGTGTAAAATTAGACTTGATTCACATAAAACGTTAGCGATGCCATATTAGTACTGTAAGGAACAACAATATTTTTCATTTGTTTCTTCACTTCTAATAATATAACCATATTCCTGACTTTCCTCATTTAACTCCAGTTTAGAAAATATATAATACTAAGAAAAATAATACTGATCATGTAAACATAAAATATTTTTCAAGACTAAACTAAAATGCATAACAACTGAAAGTATATAAAGAATACAGTAGCTATATTTGATAGACCCCAAATCTTAGATTTGGCAATGTGAATTCTTGTATGAGTGTTGCCTCAGGAATGAACGATTCATCTGACAACCGATGTCCTTAACCTAAAGTTCGACTTTTTGTCTAAAGAGTTATTGGAACGGTTTTGATGTCCACGCGTCATATGCGTGATTTACAGTTTACTGATGTCGACTAAGAAATGGAACTATGTCGGGATTTTTTTTTAAGATGATGATTATCTCAACCACAGTCCGTCGATAAACATAATTGGACTTTTGGCGATAAAGAAACATTAAATCCACTATACAGGGTTATTCACGCTATACGGCACGGAATATTGTGGCCAAAATAGGTGACTTTCAAAAAGTTTCACTTTGGGGATATATGGGGGATCTATTAGGGCTACTTTTTAAAATTACTTTCATAATATACAGGGTATTCCAAAAACCCTAAAAGTATCAAAGTTGTGTTTTTTTTAATGAAACACCCTGTATTTTATTGTATTTTTGGATCCTTCGATCAAAATAAGTGTGTGTTTTAATAGGGTTTTTATTACTTAAACCTTAAGATTTTTGAAATAATTTGAATTTTGTAAAAATTTAACCTAATTTTCATGTTTCAAATACTTAAAAAGTAATTAAGTTATGCATACCAAATTTACACTGAAATGTAACAATAGATCATATTTTATTTTCCAAGTATAATAAATTTGACATCTTATACCGGGTGTAAAAAAATTGGAATTAAACAAATAAGAACTTTAAATGGCTATAACTTCATTTATTTAAATGGAACGCTATATTTATTAATTTATCAGCAAATGCACGTTTTAATTACCTATTCAATGGTATTTATATCTTAAATGTTAAGTCTTCTCGTTTTTACAGAAAACGCCAAAATATTGTTTATTGCACCGTTTTAGTACTTTTTAAGTAAAAATTTTAATGCATCTAGTTTTCTATGGTATTTAAAAACGTCAGATAATTAATTTAGTATGCCACTTTAATTGAAAAAGCCTGTCTTTTGTTATAGTTGTCTTATTTTGCATTTTTGTGTTAGATCGTTAGTAATCGTTATTCTTTGAACAACGCTGTTGTATTTTTTGGTAAAAAATGAAGATTTACTCAAAAGAAGGGGGTATTGGCATTATCTTTATGCTTGGAGAATGTCATCAAAATTGTTTATTGGCTTGTCGGGTTTATATTTAAAGGTTTCCCGAAAGAAATCACCCTAAGCCAGCCATTTTTGTGAGACTATTAAACCAATTTAAAGAAATTGGAAGTGTCAGTTATAAAAACCCCAGTATAAGAAAATCTGTGTAAATTTTCAATTTTTACTATTAAATACAACAACGATGTTCAAACAATAACGATTACTACCGATCTAACACAAAAACGCAAAATAACACAACTATAACAAAAGACAGGCTTTTTAAACTAAAGTAACAGACTAAATTAATTATCTTACGTTTTTAAATACGATGGAAAACTAGATACATTAAAATTTTTACTTAAAAAGTACTAAAACGGTGCAATAAACAATATTTTGGCGTTTTCTGTAAAAACGAGAAGACTTAACATTTAGGATATAAATACCATTTGATAGGTAATTAAAACGTGCATTTGCTGATAAATTAATAAATATAGCGTCCCATTTAAATAAATGAAGTTATAGCCATTTAAAGTTCTCACTTGTTTAATTCCAATTTTTTTACACCCGGTATAAGATGTTAAATTTATTATACTTGGAAAATAAAATATGATCTATTGTTACATTTCCTTGTAAATTTGGAATGCATAACTTAATTACTTTTTAAGTATTTGAATCATGAAAATTAGGTAAAATATTTACAAAATTCAAATTATTTCAAAAACCTTAAGGTTTAAGTAATAAAAACCTTATTAAAACACACACTTAATTCAATTCGCTTGGTCATGAATTTCAAGAAGGTTGTTCAAATTTCGATGCTATTCCAGAAAACATTGAAGTTGTATGTGAACTGATATTGCAAGATCGTCATGTGATTTATTGTGAGATTAAGGTATCCTTCATATATATTCAATATTCTATGAACATTTGGCTGTCAAAAAATTGTTAAATGCCACATAATCTAATAATCGCTCAAAAAAAGGCGATTGATCCAAAAATTGCTCAAGAAATACAATTTCCGTGCTTCAAAACACGTCTAAAATATTGTAACAGGTGAAGAATACTGGATATATGCGTATAAGGCCGAAAGTAAAGAACAGTCTTTTAAGATGAACCAAATCCAACAAAAGTTGTTCACCTGTTTTTTCAATAAAAAATATTATTAGTTCAATATCGGGCAGTCAAATCTAAATGATACACAACCATTTATTTGCCAGTTTGCCAGAAGTCTTTGAAAAATTAAGGAAAACCAACCAAATCAAAAATAAATTAAGTTTTTTCGATGCTTGAAGAAGGGGTTGATATGTTCAAAATACATGCATTGAGGGTACCTTAATCGGATTGAAAAGAGTTCTTCGAAAATTGATTCAACCGCATGCATAAGTTTATTGATCTTAATGAATAATGGTGATTAATTTCCTTATTTGCTCCCTATTTTTGGAATATAAAAGGCACCCTCATATACAGGGTGACTGACGAAAAACCTTTGGTGCTGTATCTTGCTTATTTTTTATCCGATTTTAATAAATAAAACATTAAATTTAATCATGTTTGATTTTGCTACCTTCTTATCAGAAGCAATGGTAGCGGGCGAGGATTTTTGCCCTTTCTGGTCGAGGATTTCTTTTCACCTGCTTCGGCCTTCTTGGCTCCGCCTCGACCACCATTTTTCGCTGAACTGTTAGGTTATTTTGCCGCTTTCGTGGTTGTAGACTTCTTGGCGGTCCTAGCCTTGACCTCTGCTCCACATAACTGCAAAAGAAAATACGTTAAGTCTGTCTTATAGGAATTTGTTCCAATTAATCTTTTTAGTTATATTATTGTTACTACTAAATAATCGCACTCTGTTCTCACCGCACACTTAAATTTGATTATAGTATTCAAAAGTGTTATAGGTTAAAGATCTCTATTTTGTTGTTTTCATATTAGTGTAGGTTGTAGTGTTGTATTTTTTCATGTCAATATACAATGTTGCTACCTGATTATTTTGATCTAATTTTGATTTTATGTTATTTATTAATTCATATGTTGATCTGATATTTGCATTGTATTGTATAATTTTCTCCAGTATTTGGTTTAATTTTCATAATAGGGAAATGGGTATATTCTGTTAGTTTTTGTCTCCTCTCTTGAATATCGGCCAAATGCTTTCTTCGTATAGTTGGGATATATCCCTTCTTCTAGAACTTTGTTTATAATTTTAGTAAATATTGGTATCAATGTGTTTTTGTTTTGTTTTATTATTGAGTTAGCTATTTTGTCAAATCCGGGTGCTTTGTTATCTTTTAATTTTGTCACTATTTTGTTTACTTCTCCGTAGGTTATTTTTCTGAATGTTATATTTTCAATATGTTTTTTGTGACTGTTGTTACAGGTGTGGTTTCTTGTCATTTATTTGTTTAACTGCTATTTTTTTCCTATATTTGTAAAGTAGAAGTTTATTTCATAAACTATATTAGAGTTATCGATTGTGTAGTGTCCATTTTTTAGCGTATTTCTTTTATGTGCTTGTCGTTTTTTTTTGTTTTGTTCAGTTGGCCGTTTATTATTTTCCATAGTTTGTTAGGGTTTTGAATTTTTTTATTGTTGCTGTTGTTTTTTTTTTGTGTTTGATGTATTCTTCTTTTATTATTTCATTGGTAGGATTTTTTTGATGCTTTTATTATCATTAATCCATTGACATTTAGTGTTTCTCTTAATTTTGTTTACCTTTTAATTATTTTCTATTATGTTTTGAATGAAATGTATTTGAAAGTTCTTCAAAATTATTTAATTTATTTATATCAATGTTATTTATTCCATGTGTTATTTGTGTATAATCTATATTACTTATCTCAAAGAATTTATATTTTGGTTTTATTATTTGAATTTCTATTTTTGTTATTATTGCATTGTGATATGATATGCTTGATTTCTCCTCTTGTATGTCCTCTATGGAGTTTATATTGTTTGTGATTACGTGATCCAGTTTGCAGTTGTTTCCATTTCTATTCAGTCTCGTGTATGATTTTTGTGTTATTTTGTTTGATATTTTGTAGTTGTTGTGTATTAGGATATTTTTGTATTACTTTGTGATTTTTTTTCTAATAAGTTAATATATTGTTTTCTGTTTGATATGTGATTTTTTAATGTATTTTTTAGTGCTCTGTTTTTTCTTCTAAGAGACGTAATTTGTATTTTATTTATTGTTAGATTGTTTACTATTTTATATTGTGTACGCATATGGTAACTCTCCCCTATATAAAACGGTTAAAGAAATTTATAAAATAAATTGGAGAAAAAATTCGCCATTATATTACAATCACTATGTATATTTCAACGGTTGATTCTGAAGATTAAAAGAAATTTAAAGTTAATAAAGTTAACACTATTTCTGCTGCACAATTGATGGAAAAGGACAATATAACTTAAGCGGACTGTCATGGGCTCATAACAGTCCGCATTTTTCTTAACGGCCCACTCTCAATCAACAAATTATTAATACAATATTAGCAAGTTGAAAACAGTGTTCGACTTATAGGAAATTAAATATATTTATTTAACTACATGAAATTAAACGAAATAACAATTCAAATTATAAAAAGTCTGATTAAAGTTATAAAAAAATGTTATGGTGCTTACATTTTCAGTATGATTTAGTTACTGTCATCCTAAATAAATTTTCTTCGTTTTAGTACCTGTCCCTCGACTTTTCTGGTACTAATTTATCATCTGCTTGCTTAGCTCGGGCCTATATTTTCGCTGGAAGTAAAGCCTCTTTCTCAATTTTCTGCACTTTGACAGATAAAATATATTGACCGTAACTAAAATTGAATCGGCGTCATCAGGCAATTTAAGTATTGTGAATTATACATATTTAAGTTTCATTTGGTATGAATTTAGCAGTACGACGAAAATCGTTGTACGTACCACGAGCAGTTAGGGAAATAACAACATCGGTCGCTTAACAGCTCCCTCGGTTGTTATGGCTATCCTATCAGCCCTTAATACGTAAATAACTATTAAACATAGAACACTTGTTATTTTCCATGTTGATAAATTCAGTATCCTGTTACGAGTCTCTGTTGAAACATACTGAAACATATGTCAGAATATTGAATATGTCAACATAGAAAATAACAAGTGTTCTAATTCTAAAATATATAAAAGGGATCTATTAGAGCAAAAAATCCGAAATATTGGGTTGAGTCTTAAGTCATTTCAGTTTTTCACTATAATAATAAAGGCGATTTTTTATTTAAATAAATATTTTTTTCCGTTTTATATTGATCACTTTTTCGATGATATTTTGCCATCTTTCGAATAACATCATTTGTCGCAGGCTTTTAAGCTCTTTGTTAAATGAACCCAAATATTGAGTTTTTTGACACACTCCAGCTTGTGAAAATGTCTTTCCACAGTCGCTTAAGAAATGTTTAATATTTCGGTGACATCTCGAGTCGTGTAACGACGGTTTACTTCGAGTAGTGCAGTGTTTCCCTACTTTTTTATGCCATGCCAAGCACATAAAATTCTTATGCCCCCTATGTATCAAATACATATTTTTTATGTTAGGTTCCAATTTGGTTAGCTTCAGTCTCATCTCTTCCCGTTGTGTTATATCTAGACAATTTCTGTTTTTACCAGTAAATCATTTACAGCACTAAATCCACATTCAACTAAATATGAAAATGGAAACGGTAATAATAGTTTTCTTGCACATTTAGTTGAATTTGGGGTTTTGTTTTTGTTTCCTTAGAAACCCATGGCATCGTTCTTCTTATATTAAATAAAGTTTTAACTGACTCATCATTTTGCATCTCTGCAATTTCTTCTTGATATTGCATGTTTGATATATCAGAAAAATCCACTTTGGCTGCATCATCCATATTGAAAAATCAATTTGTTTTAAATCAGAATTTTTTTCTTTTTAATCAGCCGATAGAATTTTCAGATGATCGACAATAACAAGTATAACGGTATCATTTACTTCACTTTTTTGGAGCCAGTGAAACTGTTTTTGTTAAACTATTAACTAACTATGGTATACAAATAAATTACACCTTGTTGCGTAATAAAAGACGTAGCTTGTTGATGCTAACGTTACAAAGATCAACATTAATTTGATGGCTATTATTAATCATTCGAGCAATACCATAGTGCTTTGCATAATTAGTTTTATAATATTGCTCTTCTAAAAAGCGAGAATAACGCAACTTTTTTGGGAATATGAATATTTAGTAAACATAGTAAGTAAGGTGAATTAACCAAGCCATTAACACGTATATATCCAGATAATAGGAGTCTATATCCAATTGCTCTGAGAGTTCTAGATAAGAAAAAGGACTCAAATGTGGAGCAGTATTCCAAATGTGAGCAAACAAGATATGTATAATTCATACAGAACATCTGCGATTTTTATTTGAGAGACATTGTTAAAGTTTAAGGCCATAGCCTTGTTTCAAAGAAACACAGTTTACGGGATGACCATACACTAACCCAAACCAATTCAATATCCATTTTAATAGAAGGATGATGATCATTATGAGTTAAAATATAAAATAGAGCTTTTGAAACATTACAGTTTTCAGTAAAAAAGAGTCTAAGATTATCAAATATAACAAGACTGAGTTAATGTTTTCTACAACGGTAATCTGTTGAGAATAGTGTAAGCTGCCATGAGAAATTTCGCAGACCCATTTGAAGAATTGGTAGACACGCCAGAGTCTTGTTCCACTTTTATAAAATAAATATAAACATAACACATGGAAAATTAGTATCCAACGTAACAACCAACTGCAATAGTTAATGAGTAGTTCAAAATCGCGCTTATTCTAAGGATTCCGTTTAGCATAGTTTTGAAGATTTTTCTCCTTTGTTATTGGCTAATAGTATACAAAGAATTATTGTTTGAGTTTAAATAAATATTACCATATCTAATTAACAATAAAAAACTAATTTCCAGGAGAATCCTCTAGTTGACCATTAAAATTATTTCATTATACTTGTCTAAGGTTCTTCTCTAAATCTCAAAATCCAAAAAATAATTACAAATTGCTTAGTATATTATTATATCTATTTAATTCGCCATTTTACAAACCTGTGTGTCAGGGAGTTAATAAGCTGCTGAAGATATTGTAGAGCTTAAGGTGGGTGCATGGGAAATTAGGGCTGTGTCATCTGCAAATTTTAAAAGATATTTGAAGGGATTAAAGTAAAGAGGATCAGGATTGTAAATGTTGAAGCTGAGAATGTTATAGAATAGGGGATCCTTGAGGTAGACCTTGTACAGTAGTAAAAGGGGGGTGTGACCGTAATAATTTTGACTTTGAGGGATCTGTTTGGAAGGAATTGCTTAATAATGAAAATAATATGGGTAGGAATTTTAAGGATGCAATATTTGTACAAAAAACCTTGGTGTCGGATAGCAACAGCAAAAGGATAGCTGATGACTTTCCTTCAAGGGGTGTTGTTTCGATGTTTGAGGTAAGGATGGTAAGTGGAAGGGTAGTGGATCGTTTTGGAAGGTAGCCAAATTGGTAATTCGGGATGCGGTCACAGATATAGTTATATTTTCTATTCTTGTCTTGGTAATAAAAACATTTATAAACATTATATCCAGTTTCTAGTTTTATCGTGTTCTGGTATTTAGATTTTTCTATAGATTGTCAGTTCGTCTTATTTAAGTTCCAGACCAGCCTTTATTTAGTGATTTGGTCAGTGATACAGTTATAAATAGTTAAAACATTTAAAAATAGTCAGAAGCCTATCGAAAAACCCTACAATAATTACAGAGGCAATAGTATTTTGGATATTTTCGGAAACTTTTTGAAGTTTACTGCATGATGTCCATACGATTAATTGAGGAAGGAACTTTTTTTAATTAAAGGTTTTTAAATAATACCCACTCAATTTGTTTCATTGATTAATTGAAACAAAACAGCTAAATCTTAATTATAATCCTTTTATTGACGTAATCTTTCACTAAGCAATCGATGAGAAACATACAAATAAAATTGTCAAAATTTAAGCCAGAAAGATTAATAACAAAACAAAAACATAAGAGAGGAAAAATTAAAATTGCTAAAAAAATAGTTGAAACATTGGATTTCATCGTTTCAATTTAAAACATTATTACTTACGATCTTATATTTTACAAGAAGAGTATTATTTCTATAATAGTTTTTGAAATCGAAACTTGAGCAGAGATCTCCATTATGATGAATTATAATAGTTTTCCAATAATTTTTGTTTTTTATTAATTTTACATATTGTTCTAGTTTTGTTGTGAATATAATAATACTTTTCCATAATTCAAAAATAGGAAATATTTCTTAAAGCAATAAACAGTGGAGTAGTTTAGATGACTTTGTTCGGACATTTATTGATATAATCGGCAAAAAGGTTTTGAAGCTCATATTTCAAAATAAAATGATTTTGTTATATCTGTATATAGCAAAAAGTATTCTGAAAAATAAAATAAAATCATGTTTAAGCTCTTATTAAATTATATATAAAATTAGCAAAATTCAAATTCCTACATCGCATCGATAATACACTTTTTAATTTAAAAACTTAATTGAACTTATACACAAACAACACGGCGGAAGGACTACGTGGTCGATAGCGACACACTACTACTAGCCGATGTATGCAATTATCAAAATTAAGATTGAGAAGATATTTGCAGAAAGAAGGAGTTTTCGTGGTCGGTCTTGTAATTCCAAAGCAATTTAAATTAATGTTTACTTTTATACGCGAAGAGTATTTTTGTGCATGATTACAAGTCGGCTTAAGTCATCAATTCTCTAAGTTAAAATGGTTTTGAAAAAACATTTTTACAACGTTTCGGCCAAATTGCAGCAGTCATTGAAAAACTGAAGTTTGTAATCTTATACATTTTATAAATTTATATTTATTTGGAAATATTCTATTTAGGCAGTATAGTTAAATTAAAATTTTGATATTTTTGTTTTATTTACATGCTTGGTAATATATTACATAGTTACTAAAACACTAAAATATTATAAAAAATAGGAATCATTATTATCAAAACACTATTATACATGATTAAAATACAAAGCCCGTTGACCTCAAAAATTAAAAACACACGTAATTATTTATTTTATTGGAGATGATCCCCGACGAGCAACTATCCACCGCACTTGGCATCCACGCTCGGTTCCCCTCTTCACCAGCCGCTCACTCCGCCCACACAAATGGCGGTTCGATTTCCTGAAATAATTAAAGATAATGAGAAATAATTACAATTTTAAAGGAAGCACGACTACATTCCAATGCACAATACCACAATAACACAACGCATACAAATAACATAATTATTTTTGTTAATGTTTAACCTCTTTTGTTTTATTCGGGCTTCCATTTAATTTACGTAATTGTTCTTATTAATTTAAGTGTGGTTAAATATCTATTTTCATATTTCTTCTGAAAAGATAATGATATTTCAGGAGGAACACCCATAAGAGGATTGCCCCACCTTTTGGGATGAGCCCGAACGCCCACGCTATTAATAGCTGCCATCTTAACACGGAATGTGAAATCTCGGAAAATTGCTTTCGTAAGTGTAAAAGAAGTGGGCTTAGAATTATTTCTGAAATTCGTGTTACTGTCAATAATGGTAATAATAAGTACTAAATTAAATCACTTGGTCAGTTTTTTACCAGCCAAATTTAATGCAATTTATTTATATTTTTATAAATATGTTACATAAATTTCGACTTTTGAAGGTCATTACTATAAGAAGTAGTGCTTCAATTTAGTGTTAAAAATAGTTACTATGTGGTAATTCATGATAAACACTAAACTTTTGGTTTTAGTAGTTTTATGTCGACTAGTAAAAACGTTACTAAAAATTAATTTATTATTATTTATAAATATAATAAAATTTTAAGAAATATTTAAAAACTTTCAACTAATATTATGGTATCCATTATCATTTATAAATTATCAATTTTATGATTTGTATTGCTTCACTGGATTGCACTATATTGGTATTTACCAGTCTAACATTTTGTATTTAATCTTCAACTTTATTTTCAAAACTTTTTTTACTATTTATACACTAGAAATCTTTTCAGATTTTTTTGGTAAATATTTGCTTTCTATATTTAATTCTTTCTGGAATTTTCATCTTTATTTTCAAGTGTACGACGAAAATAGGCTAGAGAAAAGGTAAACTACCTTTAGTATTTATCATTAATTTGCTAAAAGTAATTTAGTATTAAGTTGTTTAAACGTTTATTTTTAATCTGTTTCTTAATGAATTTTTTCTTCAATAATATATAATATATGAGACGATTTTAGTAATTTTCCTCATCAAGCTCTATATATATATGATTTAGTACACAAAAATTAATTAAAATTTTCTAGTTCTAATGCTGAATTTCTGCTGTAAGAAATTCGTCTGCTGGCTTTACACGCACTGCAAATTACGAGGAATTAAATAAATTTTCAATATCTTCTTAGCATTTTGAAGAATATTAAAGTAATCTTAATCCATACATTTTTCTTAACAGATTAATTTAAAACAAAAAAGAAAACATTATTGATGATTGACAATGTTAATATCTCAAGTATTATATAATTTAAATATATAAATGTATTAAAAAATATGCTTTTAGAATGGGTTATTTATACTTTTTCTCAAACAATTAGGAAACAAGCTGTAGATGATGGATTGGACATTGTAAATGTATGCTTTATTATTTTTATCCACTGCATGCGTTAACGACTTTTAAACTGATATCTCTAATTTATCTATTTCTGACACTCAATAATAATAAGATTTAGTATTTTTCTCTATTGCCAATCAAAAACAAATTTACTGATCAATTGTGTCTATTCACTATGTCGTCCTATCAACACCTTATTTGCCAAAAAAAAAAATAGAACATTCCCAGATATATGAAAATCATCTTGAGTTCACAAATGCTTTAGACGTGCACAAGCAACTGGATGTAATCTAGAGGCATTTGACAGAATGGACCATTCGGTTTGAAAATTCGCTTATAACACTACTTTGTCTTGGTTTAATTTTTTTCCTAAGTATCATTCCCAATATCAGTCACATCAGACGTACCGCAGGGCACACATATTGGTCCAGTTTTATTTTAACTGTTTATCAATGACCCTATTGATAGTTGAAATTGATGATATGAAATTATATCAAAAAGTATAAACTATAAGCAATTGTAATAGGTTACAAAATGATCTGGATAATATTGATAGCTGGTGCTAGTCTAACCGTTTGTATTTAAATTCGATGCGTATAATGTGTCTAGAACTAACAAACACAATAAAAGACCTTAGTGTTATATTTGATAACGCCTTAATTTTCAGAAACCAAAAAAGGTATGGGATTTTGTATGCCATCTTTAAAATGAGTTATGTCCTGAATGCCTAAAGATTTTATATTGTATACTTGTTCGTTGTCACCTCGAAAATACGTATTCAATATGGTCATCATAATTACTAATGTTAATAGTTTAGTTTCTATAAATAAATATAATACAAACTCTTTATATGCTTAGATTGGTAAATAATATAAATGTCTATCCCAGGTTTGAAATATTCAATGTTAAGGGCAACAAATTTGAAATGGCACTTAATAATAGTTTATAATATTATAGTTTATATTCTACATTAATCATTGAGCACTCGCTCTAAATTAATTAGAAAATCATAAATTACTTAAACTACTATCAATATTATTCCGACAATGAAAGTAACATATAATAATCCAATTTAGATCAAATATATTTTGTTCGATAACTTTCGTCTAAATTAAAGGAAATTTCCTAATTCCTGTATTGAAGAAGTCCTTGTCCCTTTTGGTAAACAAATTCAAGCATTTCTTGAGGCTAATTTTGTACCAATAAGGAATTTTTTCCAATTGCTTCAACGGTCGTAACTATCTATTCGAGCTCTCGGAGCTTCTGACGTTTGGTTAATGATGTCGCTAAATTATGGTCGCTTCTGATTGATCTCCAGGTTTAATCTGGTCAATTGTTGACAATCGAGATCCGTTTCAAATTCCAATCTAATTTTACCAAACACCCAAAAAAACCTTATCATCGCGATTGAATACGTGGCCCATTTTTTTATCACCAGCTTCAAAAAACGATCGTTACTTTCGTTACTTTTCAACAAAAGATCGCAGGCATTCATTTGATCTGAAAGGTTATTTTGAGCTAATTCGTATGGCACAAAAATATATAGCTTCTTCTTCTGTCTAATCTTTAGTTTCTGAACAAGTGTTCACATGCTGGTCCGACTCCACGGTTTCCATGACTTTATCGATATTTTGAATAATTGACCCATCAAAGCGTACCTAAGGCCAAAATGGAATCATCAGAACCACCGCTTTAATATTATATTCGATATGGTATTGGGTCCATTAACAGCATCTTTTTTAGGCCGCCTCCATTGCTTGTTTACCTTGGTCAAAGTAGTAGTGGAAAATGTATCAAATTTTACTCTTGTTACCCCAATTTTTGATCGCTTTAACACACTGACTTGACTAGATAGATACAAAGCTGTAAACATAATTGATCATAATTTCTCGTATAAATCGACTGATAGTATAACATCCAGAGATGTGAGCAAATGAAGACTTCTTTTAGAAATTTTTTCAGAATTTTTTACTTCACCTAATATTATCAGTAATAGTAAAATATTTAACTGTATAATGAAGATACACATATATGATTAAATGACAATTGCGAACGTCACTACGTGATAAGTCATGAAACCACTAAACAAAGTGTTTTAGTTTTGTGCGCTAATTCAACTAATGATTTAATGACGTAGGTTAAGAGCTTAGTGTATAATTATTTAAAGTATCTGAATCAGGAGTGCATTATGTTATTAGGTTATGTTTTGAACGAGTTGTGGTTCAAAGGGCTCTTCAGAGTTTCGTTTTGTATTAATACAAACAACCGCGTTTGGTTTAATGTGTTTATTAATACTTCCAACAATATTTACAAGGTGTTTATAGGTAAAGAAGTGAATCGAAATTGATTTAAAAATTAGCTATTTAAAAAAATCTATAATTAGAGAAAAACTTATGCAACAACCCAAGTTTGAAATATACGAGGGTGCGTTTTTAAGTTCGCGGAATGGCGGGGATGGAGGGTGGTGGGTACGTTCACGCAGCTACTAACGTGTTCAGTGACTAATCTTTAGTATATATTCCGAGTATTATCATATCGAGGTCAGTAGTCTTTGAACTATCATCGATCAAGCAACTCAATCTCGAAGAAATTGTGAAGTATGGAAAAAATAGAGTTCCGTTGCATTTTAAACTTCCTTATCAAGCAAGAATAAAATGTTCAAACCATATTGGAAGAGATGTCACCTGTTTACGGGGACTCTTGTCCAGCAAAAACCATAGTATACAAGAGGCACAACCTTTTTAGACAAGACAGGGAATTACTTGAAGACGATTCCCAACTTGGGCGGCCTGTTAAAGTCCCCACTTCAGATCTCATCAAAAGTTAAAGTCAGTGCAAGATGAGCCTTGATTGCTCTCTCAGCAGCGCGTCGAGTCTTCGCGTTCGTTTTTGAACCAATATAATGAAGACAAGGAGCGAATTGTTACTGGGGATGAAACATGAGTTCATCACCATGAACCTGAGTCTAAGCAATATTTTATGCAGTGGCATAAAAAGGGTACACCACCGACTAAGAAATTCAATTCAAGATGTAGCACAGGATGGAAGAGCTCATGGCTTCAGTTTTCTGGAACACAGAAGGAATTTTGTTGATTGATTATAAGGAAAAGGGTGTTTCTACACGGAGAATATTACGATTTAATTTTAAAGCAGTTATAAGGGGGCTATCAGAGAGAAAAGAAGAGGAAAGAAGAGGAAAATTAATTAAAGGCGTGCTCTTGTACGACAACGCTTCTATTTACAAGAGTCGAGTTGCGTTGGCTGCTAAAGTAGGATTCGATATCATTGATCACCTACCTTATAGCCCAGTTTTGGCTCCCAGCGACTACAGAGACTATTATCTCTTTCCAAATCTGAAAAGGGAGCTTCGGGGAAAGATATTTTCTACTAATGAAGAAGTAAAGGATACAGTTTCGGCGTATTTTTCAGAGAATGATAAATCATTTATTTGTGAATGTTTTCAAAATTTAATTCATAGAAAAATGAGAAATGTGTTAGGTTGCAAGTGAATATATTGAAAAAGGAAAATAATTCTGCAATATTATTTCATCTCCTTCTATTTCATTCCGCGAACTTAAACGCACCATCGTATGTAGATTCCTAGTCTCCAGAGAATGCTTTTGCAAAGACTGCCGCAGGCAGCTAATATCAGAAAATCTCGAAATTCTTTGTGTAAGAATGAACAATTTTAATAGCACGCAACGTTTCTAAAAATGCAATACGTTTTTGATAAATGCAATTGCAAAGAGATTTTAAACTGCGCTACACAACAGATGTGATTTGAATAAAGGCAACTGTATTTACAAACATAAAATTAAATTTTAAACTGAGCAATAAATAAGATTTGAATTAAAAGACCAAACAGGTCATATATTGTATAATATAATGTGGTAGGTTGAGAATAAGTATGCAAGTTAATTTCTTAGGAATAAATTAAATTTCAACGAGTATTTCTTTTTCCTCTATTGACAAAATCAAAATTAATATAAGATTAATTATAAATTATGCAAAAATAATCGCAATAGCAGTCAAATTGGCACGTTTATAACTTTTTAAGCTTTTAATAGTATTCATTATTGCCCAAGATTATATAAGGTAAATAAAATACTAGGTTTGTAATTTCACTAATTAGTATTAGTATCAGCCTCGTCAATACAATATATACATATTATATATGATCCATGATATACTCATTATATATGATCAAAAATATATATTATCGCAGCTTGCGCCGCACATCACAAAAATTGGTGCACACTGGAGAAGATTAGTATGAGCCCCTCGAATATCAAATGTATTGGTATGTCTAGGATTTAATCTACGTACATGGAAGTTTATTCTTGACAATAACTTTCAAAGAAACTTAGCAGTTTGTTCTTCTCTCCTTGTGGTTAATAAAGTCATACCATGCTTATAGATATGGATGCTGATACGTGGAATGTTCTGGTGTATATATATAATGGATAGCAAAGGAGACATCCATATTCATGTATGTCATTAAACGACGCTCAGATACTGAATATATACCTTAACATTTTCTAAGCAGACATTGCTATATTTGCGACATATTTTGTAAAATTTAGCTCAGCTATGAACAAAATGATAGAATCCTTTATCTCAGTGCATATTTTCAGTCCAGGTCTATTCACTTTAGGTAATGTTGGAAACTTGTTAGGTCTGGAATATGACATAAAGCAGCGTTTGTCAATATTGAGATAAAGATTATTTCTTTTACACCACGTTACCAATTTATTAATATTATGCTGCGGACATGCTGAGTCACTCAACTATTTGAAACTTGTAAAGAGTTTCAGGTCATCTGCGTATGCTAAAGGAGTCCAGCAAAGAAATAATAAAAATCATAAAAAGGTACGGTCCCAAGTTCTAGGAGTGATAGTCATGGAAAGCTACATAGGCTAATCGGTCAGATAGGTACGATTTTATAAGCAGTTGTAGATTCGGAGCACTACAGAAAGTTTTACAAGCAAGGTATTGTGTTCGAGGGGAAAACTCGGTATATATCGCCTCCACTTAGCCTCTGCTACGGAAATATATTTTGAGAAAGATCCAAGTTTGGTTGTTGTTGACCTGCCAGGCATGAATCCCTGTTGGTTAAGAGTTATGAACGGGGATACGTTATTTGAAACTGTGGAATAAATGACCTGTTTAATATACAGTGATATGGGACGATAGTTCTTATTTATTATTAAGGTCCACTTATTACGTCTTTTTTATAAACTGGAGTAATTTTTGCAAAATTTCCACTGTGATGCATATGTGCATGTGCTAATAGCGATATTTATAATAATCTGCAGCGGTTTAGCTAAACAAATCTTCATCGTTTATTAAAAAGCAAGGAATAGAGTCATCACCAGCAGATGTCTAATTAGGGCTTTTAGAAACGGGATCAATTGTTCTGTTGGTCAGGCACGATAACATTATGAGTAGAGTTAGACAACTTTAGACAACTAGAAAAAAATAGTAATGCGAATCCGTTGATCGTCAACGGCATAGAATACTCTTAACTTTTATCAGTAAACCTCTATGAAGTTTAAGTCGGAAGACCTTGTTGACCAAGGAAACATTTGCAAATTCGCTTCTTACAAGAACACCTTTGTAATGTTTACAGTGTGGGGTCTAAGGTTATCATGCTTCTTGCAGTTAACCAAGACATTATCAATGTATCGACGTTCTCCTACATATTTACGCACCCTTCTACGTCCATCATTCTTCCATAAACAAAACCTGGATTTATCACTAAATGCGATGTTGTTCCATTCTTCAATCCAACCCTGTCGCTCTTGACACCAAGCCAAACGAGCAGCTTTCTGAGGTAGGATTAGTGGAAAACGTCTAAATAAACGGCAAGAATGGAGGCCAAAGGTCGTAATTAGTCAATAAATGGTCTGTCAGTCTCAGAAGCCGATCTTCACGGGCGTAACTACGTCGGGGAGGTCTTCCAGCCGGACGATGTTGTTGTATACCTTCTTTTGACCAGGAAAACCATATTCTCGCCTCAGTTATGTGATCTCATTTCATTTTTCTATCAATTTCGCGAAACGATAAACCTGCTTCTTCCATGCCGATAACTTAACCCCTACAAAACTCCGAAGTTTGGGAAAAGTTTGGGTGTTGCCCTACTTTGGCCATTATGAACTATCACTATGGCAACTTCAGAATAAAACTTCTTATAAATTCTAAGGAAATATTCTTCACTGCAAATATAAATGTTATAGAATTTTAAGATAACTATGATGGAAAAGCTCAACGGATCAACTTTTTTATTGAGAGTTTAATCATTTTGCACCAACGAATAAACAGTTTCGCATCAATCGTATTATTTTTTGGGTGAGTGTACATTAATTTTCAGTCAAGTTGACACACATTAGGGACAAAATTGCCTGAATATTTGGTAAAAATAAACCTTAATATGGTTCAATGGTTTCTGATGAGTTCCTGTACGACAGCAGCGTCAGCAGAAGAAGTAAGGTACGAGTGGAAGATCATCTAGGATGAACTCTGCCCAATTCTCGTGCATTCTAAATTTTGGATGAATATTATTTGTATTATTTTTGTATGTATTAGGTTTTTATGTTAGCACAGAATTAAAATAAGCAAATAAATAAATAAATAAGTGATCTGAGTCTTTTCTATTCATCGTGATGTAATGGATTTTTATTCGATAGCCAGTTTCTTCTATAAAATGCTTTATTTTTAATCTTTTTATCCCTTTTATTTGAGGAGTAAACCACTGGAGAAACCTTGATCTCCTGGTTTGGGATAAGGGAACTGATTTTTCAAATATCTCATAAAGTTTTACGTAGAACATGTCTAAAGCTTTATCTACATACATCCGAGAATTTATTTAAATATGACCAAAAGGTGTCACATAAATCTAAATCACTTTGAAAGTTGTAACGAACATTAGTATTTGAAGAAAATGAAGGGCTATCCAATGGTTTAATCAGCTCAAATATAATCGATAATGTGGAATGATGTAAGTCTTCAACAACCATCGATGAACCAACACCCGTGACAGAAACTGAGAAGTTTAAACATGTAAGACGAGATCAAGATGTTTGCTGTTACTATTCAGACATGTATTATATTGAATAAGACCAAGTATATTGCAAAAACAACGAGATTAGAAGGGGTTGACACTTAAAATATCTGGATTTGGATCTTGCTTCCTTTAATTTTGACAACAAACTCCTTTGAGATCTTGAATGTATTAATAAGATTCATGTGCACAAAGGTATGCATTTCTGCATACTTAACACACCAAAACAATTGGTCGTTGTAGTTGCTTTACACCATTAAAGAATCCAAGAAGAAGTAATCTGTTATTTTTTACCTTACGTTAGCTCAAGAAAGGTGTTTAGTTCAACTACTTAAATAAACATAACAAGGATTTAATGGGCTTATGAAGATCTAATCCAATAAATTTAATATTATTCTAGCTCATTTCTGACTTACCACAATAAACTATGTAATCTTCTAACCTGCTGCAATAAACTATTTTTCTAGTTCAATCTACCTACCGTATGATACCATTCGTTGAGTTAACACAATGCTGACCAACGAAAGATATTGTTATCTCATAAGACAATAAACTGATCGACGAGGCACTAAATTGAAAATACCTATTATATTTAATTAATAATAAGTGTTTGATTTTCAAATATTTATTTAACTCACTACAATTGTAATTAAGTTAAGTAAAAAATTTAAAATCAAACACTTATTATTAATTAAATACATAAGATAATATTTGAACTATTCTCTTATTTTATGAAGTAGGATCACTTTTTGAAATAGATTAATGTACAGTTTTATAAAATAGTTCAGATATATACTGGGAAAAATTAGTGTTTATCGTGGTGAGTAAAACAATTATTTTATGTTATAGATATATAGAAGTATGCTAGGTTAATAGAAACCATAAGATATCTTAAAATATTATAAAGGGTAGTTCAAATGCACAAAGTCCTACAAAAGAGTTTATATTTCTTTGGTTTCCTGCGTAAACGCAACGAATTCGAGGGGCTTGACGAGCATATCAATCGGTAGTAAGGATGTTGGGGACTTAAACGCTATGGAGTATTTCTCGGAAGCGGATCGCACGTTGTGTGTGCGAGAGTTTTACAAAAATTGTGAATGCAGCAGAGGTTTTAGCTACTTAAATAAGGTACCTCTTATTCGGAAATAGCTAGAGAAGTTTGAGGAGATCCGAGGCTTTTGTCATATCTCTCCTTGGAAATAGGGCGAAGAAGTTTGCAGAGACTGGTACAGCATTGGAAAAAATAAAAACGGGTTGATCAAGATCATCAAGAACAGTAGAGAGCGTGGATAGTATTAACCAGTCTGTTTGAGAAAAAGCGATAGGGAAGTACGAAGCTCCCCATAGAAATAGAAAAATACATAAGGGATTCTTGGATATATTGGAAAAGATGAAAGAGCTTTTTGAAAAGTGAAAGCAAAGAAAGAAAAACTTTTTGATTTGATACTAAAATTATTTATAACAAATACATTACATAACATACAAGTTTCTGCTTACAACATACAAGTAATTAAACATTTAAAGAGAAATAGCAGGAAATAAAGAAAAAAAAATTGTAAATAGGTGAATCTGCTAAAAGATTAGAAATAATTATATTCTTGATGTATGATCTTGGTCGACCCGTTTTTGGTTTTTCCATTATTGTACCGGTCTCTTCAGACTTGTTCGCCATTTTTCTAATGAGATCTATGCTTGCCGCCTCATTTAAGTGACAAAAGCCTCGGATATTGTAGATTGCGACTAAATTTCCAAGAACCAGACTGACATATCCTCCGCGCCGCTCAGCTTTATTGCGTCACGCTGGATGCAAAAAATATAAACTTTCGTTTGGTACACCCTGTATGTACACGAATCATAAAGGATTCTGCTGAATTTATAGTAAACCTATATAGAGAATATTGTAAATGAGTGCGTAGATCAAACAACTTTACTCGACGTGCTAAAAATTTCAACAACTGTTCATCAGCCTAAAAAATCACAATCACAATATAAAAGGTGATCCCAGCGAATTAGATGATTTCAGATATAGTAAAATCTAGTAAAACCTATGAAAATATTATTATTGAAAGAGTGATTATCCTGAACATAAAACCACAACACAGTTATTGTTCTAGGCGCTCTGATAAAACAGCCGCTGACTTTATAGAGCTCATTAACAGCTTAATAATGAAAAATTTGGATGAGGATTATTCTTTGGCGTATCCATTGACTATATGTTCAACCCTGCTTTATAAATAGTATATTTTTATGTGGTTGGATTTAGGGGGGAGTCCATTCGCTTTATAATTTACTTAATCAATTGTAAAATTTAGTGCCAGTTAAGAATTTTTTTATTTCTCCAAAATATGATGTTTTCTAGGGATACCTCAGGGGTTAATTTTAGGACCACAGTTTTTCATTTTAGTATTATTGAAGATATAAACGTTATGTGTATGAATGACTTCTTTATCGCTATATTGTTTTATTGGTTTGTTTCATAATTTTGTAAAACAAACCATTTGTAATTTAATTTAAACTTTCATCAGTAATAGTTCAAAATGTTTCAAAAAGTGATAAGTTAAAGAGTAATTCATTATATATTTAGTTTTGTGTTGTACCATCACCATCATATCTAAACATATAGAATTCTGTATGAATATTATGATTTTAAATAAATAAAAAAGAATATTCGTGCATTTTCAAATACTTAAAGGTAATATTAGTGCAACAATCAATAAATTATTTAATTTTTCAAATACTAGACTATTCTTTCATTTACATCTTAATTTTAAAAAATCTTAATTTTATTGTATGTGTAGTATAAGTAAATTCAATAAATATCAGCAGTTTTTACTCTAACTAAAACCCTTGATACTAAAAAGTTAATTACGATTTAGCACCAATCTCTCCTATATTCCTACTTGCCTTATAATGTTACAAATTTGCAAAAATCGATTCAGTCTGCAAAGATTTTTATTGTACAAAATCGAATACTTGATTAATATTTAATTAAGGATATTAAACTACCTGTAAAGAATACTTTTAGAATTTTTTTTTTAGATTTTTTAGATGAAGTAAATATTATGTGTTATTTTTTTAATTCATTAATTCATTGTAAGTCCACAAAATATGTAAAAATACCTTCACATGCAAGTGCTATTTTTTTGCCAAAAGGGTCATCTTCACATATCTCAATTAATCAAAGTAATCCAAAAAGACCTAAAATCTTTGGCAATTACAATGACTCAAAAAAAGTTTTTATATGTGAGTAAAACTTAAAAACATATGATATACTTTTTTTTGCAATTATTATGTAAATACAATTCATGTCGTATTGAATATTTTAATAATGAAAATCCGATTTCCATATAATTATTTCTTCTTTAAAAGTAATTTAATTTACTGAATATTTCATAACTTTGAAAGTAATAATTTTAAGTAGGGCTATTCGTAGTAATGGATTAATGAATTAATCATTTGTAAGTTCAATACTTATAAATAATCGATTAATTCATGAAAATGAAAATTGAAAAGAAGATTAACATATGAAGGAAAGTATAGTGTTTTTAGGTCTATAGCTAAAACACTACTACAACTATGATGTTTTTTTATTAGTAATATATGTCATATAGAAAAATAAAAAGAAGAATTTATTTTCAAAAAAAAATGATGTATTCTATTTGCAAAAAAAGGATTATTGGCCTCCCCCTTCTTAATATTCTTAATGAGAATACGTTAAAATATTTCTTGAATCTTCTCGGCGTTCACATCGTGGTACATTTTAATTTTTAAAAATAAAAAAATAAACTTATAACTTTTTTATACACTTTTCGTGACAAGTTTCGATTACATTACACTTGTTTGATAATCGAAACTAGACACGAAAAGTGTAATAAAAAGTGGTATAAAAAAGTTTCTTTATTTTGTAAAAACTTTTAATTATTGTTTGTTTCCCTGTCAACAACTGCTACCGACAAGTTTTGGCCTATTGGTGATATAAAGCTTCAAGTTTTCGTTATGGTTGAGACCCCATTGATGATACTTAATAGCTCTATGTTTATTTTATTTTTATTGCTTTTATGCCTGATTTTTATTATTGCATTTATTTAGAAATTAAGTAGGTAATTTGTAATTTTATAAATATTTAAGGTGTTGCTCTTTTGTTTACACATTAAAAATGTGTTCCATATCGTTTGATTAATTAATTTTCTTATGTTTCATCTGTTTTGGTGACACTAATTGGAATATTTTATTGCGTCATTTTGGTTTTTCTTTTCATATGTGCATGCGATCAGTTTTAAAGGAAACGCGGTGGAGGAGGGGAATATGAAGTAGCATCCCACTACACTTACATGCACGCACGCACACACATACATGCGCGCACACACACACATATAGAAGCGGGCGCACACACGCAGCAAAGGCTGAGCCACTCTGCTCACACACACATAGTTTTGTTAAAGGCTTCACGAGTCAGACACCATAAAAGTTGAGTAGTGGATAGTCTTCGCGTTCAGTGTTTCGTGCTCGCAGACCCGCCGTCGACTGTTCTGAAAAGTTCGCGCACCGCAAAACCACCGCATTTAAATATTTTAATATCACTAAAAATCCACCGGCTTCGACTTTTGTATATAAAGCCTAGAGTAAATTGTGTACGGAATCGTCGCGCTCCTGTTTGTATATACAATATTTGTGTATATACAACTCGTAACGAGTATCAAATGTTTGTAATATAACCAGCCTACTAAGTCATTGAAGATTAAATTGTTTGGACTATCAAGTAAATGTTTACTGGTTGAGTCTGCAAACGGGATGATGAAGGAACAGCAGTTGTCGGAGGTCAGCGGGTCCAGTCAGTTACCGCAAGTGCAACAGAACATCAGCATCCAGCAGCATCTTCATCAGCTGCACCTACACCAGCATGAGCACACTGTAATTTTATCTACACAGCAGCAGCTAGATGAACAAAATGCCACCCCGGAGAGCACCGCTCCGGATTCGGATATCAAACCCAGCAGCACGGAGAAGAAGTCGGGGATGCGCAGACAAGAGAAGCCTCCATATTCCTACATAGCATTAATCGTGATGGCGATTCAGCACTCGCCAACTAAAAGATTGACTTTGAGCGAGATATACAGCTTCCTGCAGCAACGCTTTCCTTTCTTCCGCGGAGCGTATCAAGGATGGAAGAACTCCGTCCGCCACAATCTCTCGTTAAACGAGTGCTTTATCAAATTACCTAAAGGATTAGGAAGGCCAGGTAAAGGCCATTACTGGACAATCGATCCGGCCAGCGAGTTCATGTTCGAGGAGGGGTCGTTCAGGAGACGCCCCCGCGGATTCCGCAGGAAATGCCAGGCGATGAAACCCCAGTATCCAGGTACCTATTTTAACAACATCCCCGGCTGTTCGATCAATCAAAATCCGAATTACGATCACCAAACGTTACTGCAATCGCAAGATTACTCGACATGTTCGTATAATACACCGCCAACGCAAGTCTCGTCGGTGTCGGCGTCCCATTACCCCACTTACACCGACTATTCGGTTTACCAACAATGCGAAAGAGATTGGTCAACACCGTCACTCCTACCTGCCTATTCGGAACAGGCCTCAAATTACATGAAGGCCCCAATCAGCCCCATTCAAGATCAACCGGATGGGATCAGCCCACCGCCATCGGTCATCGATTACGGTTACCAGTACGGAATCAGCTCGCCGAATCCTGGGGATAATTGTAAGTCTTTTCTTTTCCTTTTTCTTGAAATCTGATATGGCGCTTTGGAGAGAAAGCGTGGTGAAAACATTGTTATCTTTGTAACCGTAGACGTCGTGCGAGCGTTTATCAAGGCGACTGACAACCGTTTAACATTCCTTTATAAACTGGGTGGCCGTTGACACCTATAACGCTGAAATATTTTTTTTCTGTACAGATTTAATATCAGTTTTATATAAGATTGTTATAAATAATCACTTTTAAATTGACTATCAAAAATAATCAATTAAATCAACATAATGAGTTATTGTTTGATAATAGTACCGAATTTAAGTCTCAAAAATAAATAAAGTGTTATTCAAACGAAAGTTTAAAGTGTTTTTATTAATATTTAGCATGAATAACGAAGTAGATGACTTCAAAATAAATAATAATGAGTGATAGGTCAATCGATGTACACTTTGTTATAAATAACCATCGTTTGATAATGAAACATTTTATTATATTAAATATTATTACAAAGTATTTTATTATCGTAACATTAAATATTTTATTTGGTCCTGATTCCCAGAAAATAATTTCACCCTTAATTTTTCAAAGCGTGTAAATTTCTATGAATAGTATAAATAATTTCACCCTTAATTTTTCAAAGCGTGTAAATTTCTATGAATAGTATAGATAGTATAGATATAGTTTGCATCTTGATAATAACACTTCAATTACTATAATATATTCTTACCTTCATGAACAAATAATTGATTGATTTGATTATGCCTAAATATAAGGATTTTAAAAATGTTCTTTATTATTAAACATTTTATTGTATTATTTAATTCCGAAACTGCCAAACATTATTTAAATTTTAAAATCTACCTTTTTATAATTTACTGTAGTTTACAATTTAAAACGTTCTTGAAATTTGTTAAATGTAATATATATATATATATATATATATATATATATATATATATGAAATATTTTAATGCAATTGGCATTTTAGCAAATTTTTTAATAATACATATATATATATATATATATATATATATATATATATATATATATATATATTGTCTAGTACGGTTACCAACAAGTTTTAACGTTTAAAACTTTCTCATAATAAACCAAAGTCACAGGAATTTACTCTAACATATTTAAATAATGCATCTAAAGTTATCTAAAATCTAAATTTTAAAAGATTCTCAAAATATTTCTTTAACTTTTTTATTGTTTTATTATTATTTCAAAAATAAATCACTGTTATCCATTTTTAGTTTTAAAAAATAGTGAAATCAAATATAAATGTATGTTCTCTCCAAAACAATTAATTTCTAAAATGTGTGAATTTAAAAAATGTTTAATTATATTTTAATTTCGTGATTTAATAATATTTTTACTCTAATATTATTAAAAATGGATTCTTTTGAGCTTTCTTTTATAATTTTGGGAAAATTTATTTTGATTGTGAATGTAAATTATTCAAATTAAAAATTTCAAGCCTAATTTAGAAATTAAACAAATAATAAAATCGAATATAAATTAAGGAATTTGTTTGGCTTGGTTTATTCTTAAGCATTTTGGACACCATTTTGATTTAAGTAAGATAGTTTTTTTTTTTAATTTTGTTTAGTATGTTTTTACATTAAAAGGCTAAATATTATTTATTGTTTAAGAAACTGTTTTTCAAAATTTGTTTGAATTTAACAAATTTAAATTTAATGTACCCTATTTTTCGGACTATAATTTTCTACATAGAAAAATAAACTCAAATTTTGGGTGCGTCTTATGGTCCGAAGATAACTTTATATATATACATATTTTCAATAAATCGTCTCTAATTTTGGGGTGCGTCTGATCCCTGGACGATAGAACTTATAGTTCGAAAATACTTTAAAGTTAAATTGGAAAGAATGTTTTACCTTTTCTCTCTCTCTCTCTATCTCTCACTCTTTTTTTCTGTAAATTTAGATTTATAACTTAACGAAATGTCACACGAATTTATTCATAAAAATTAACTTCATGAAATCAGTGTATACATTTCAATTTTAATTTATAAGTATGATTAGTCCCAATTTTAATTTCACTTCTGTTCTTCAAAAAAAAACAGCTTTTATTGTTTATTAAGATGATATATTATACCGGGTGTCTCAGCGTGCGCGCCGAGTAGCTTTACGGCTAAACGGTTTATTTTTTTCAAAATCCGTTTTCGCAGGAGTATGTAGGTGTATTGGGACCACATTTTAAAATTAGTTTTAAATATACAGGGTGTCCCATAAAAGCATGGCGTATCATAGTTATGTTTTTTCTTATGGAACACCCCATATTTGATATTTTTTTCAGATTCTACATCAAAAATAAGGGTAACTTTCATTATAAGATCATATGCCTAAACCTAATAATTTCTGAAGTATTTAAACAATTTTGGAAAAATTGACGTTTCGAAAAAAAATCATATCTCCCAAATAGGTAAATGAAAACAAATGAAATTTTGTATCAGTACATTAGACTAATGGGGGAATATTTTAGACTATTTGTAGTAATTTAAAATTTTAAGATGTTTTGGTAATTTAATGTATCTCCAGAAACACATTCAAGGTCAAATTTCTTGCTTACTTTAAATGGCACACCCTATATCTAATAGGCCTATCTTGTAGCAAATTTTATTATCTTTCAAAAAGTATAAAGGTATTCTACACCTAATACTAATAGTTTTCAAGATATATCCATTTTTGTTAATTTTCGACATAATAATTATTAGTATCAATTATTGCAATAGTCAGTTAACACAACCAATGATTTTCGAGATATTTCCAAATTAACACACTAATTGAATAATTTATTTACACATATGTACATGATTACGTAATATCGTCTTAGAATTTCAAAAAACATAACGAAAAACAACAAATGAAATTAACAAAATAATAACAACATTTATTTTTTTATAACAAATTTTCAAAAATACCACCATCGCACTGAATGCATAATTCAATTCTTTTTTGAAACGATAGTTTAACATTTCTTAGCATATTGGGTGTTATTGATCTAAATGCATCCTTAATTCTGTCCTTCATGTCTTCAACAGTTGTGGGAGGAGTGGTGTATACTTGATTTTTAATATACCCCCATAAAAAGGAAATCCATG